>AWOL01S0014912.1:53920-178890 GCA_000715115.1 Nicotiana otophora | reverse complement strand
ATTTTTTGTGCAACTCATGTGGTCTCGAATATTACTTTTGGTTTTACTTCCCGCTCATTAGCCATGGTAGGTGCCACTTTCTTTTGGAGTGCATACAATTTTGTAGTGAGACTATTGTTACACAACCATTTCCTCCTTAGGTTACTGAGCTTAGGTTGAAGCCTTCTTCCTTACTTCCTCAACTAGTCTTTCATGGTAGTATTTAGGGAGGATCCTCTGACTCTTGTAAATCTGTGAGATTATTACAGAACTTTTGATGTCCTTCCTTGTCTATAATTATTCGTAGTTACTTATCTCCACGCCCTTATGCTTGTAGGGTTGCCTCTGAACTAGTATTTTGACTGTCTTCCTAGGGGCTCTCTCTTTTATTCCCGTAACATTCATACGGTACCTTTAACTACTCTGACTCCTATCTGAATATATCTCAAGTATTACAATGACATTACTGCGAGGCTAAATTCACTATATTGGGTTTTACTATGCTTATCTTGCATGATCTGCTGATTCATCTGTAACCTCATGTATAGCCATAACTAGGCTATTCCTAATCAATTACTAAACTACTCGTTGGCCCATTCTCATCTCAATATTCCACGTAATCTTTCTTGGGTTATTTTCTTTGCCTTATTACGTCTCGTATTGGCTCCTTATTTATTAATAAAAGCTCGGGCATGAACCCTTACTTCCTCTTCTTGACGTCGTGCTTGCACAATATTCTGGAATCGTAGCATATCTGTAGGATTTGGATAAGTGACATCTCATTCCTCTTTTATTTTTATCGCATTCTTCCTTTACCATTCCATAGTCACCAGAACCACTTAATTCTGATTTAATGCCACATCACACCATATTCCCCCCTTTTGGGGAGCACTAAGATTTAGTGCTATGATGATCTACTTATAGATGTTTTACCCTCTCATCTTTGGCATCTTTTCACAATATCAATGACCCTTACTCGCCTTGCGGCAATCCTCTGTACCAAGGATAACAAATTCCCTTACTCGCAATGGTTAGTGCAACTGGCACATACAATCCCTTAAGCTTAACTTTGCTCATATTTCTTTCTTTAGGGAAGCGTCTTCCTGAATGACCATTTTCTGAATTTTTCATGAATCGTCTTTTGTTGTCCATTCTATTATCGGCAGAACGCAAATCTGAAATTCTCATGATGCCGACCATTATCGAATCATTTAGTCCCTAATTCATGTTTAGCTTATCTTGTTCACCAATCCATACTGATTTCTTATTACTCTCGGGTCAAATTTTTCCTTTTGGTAATCGCGTTGGAGTAACGAACTTATTTCTCGAAATGAGGATATGCCTTTATGGCCTATACTCTTTTATTGTCTCAAGGCCTGTCACCTCTCGTCCTTTCCTTCACCTGACTATAGACTTTGTAATACTGTCATCTTTTTGATCTACCGTTGTCATCCATGTATCACATCTTACTCATAATGCTTCATTAACTCTCTATTTATTTTCTGCAAACATTTATGTCTATCACTTTATTTTGAAAACTCGAACAAGACATTCTTTTGCTTTTAGCTCCCCTTGCTCCATCTACTGGCTCCTTGAATTGCCTAACATTCTCTTTCCACCAGGGATGGGAGCCACACTAAGGTAATATTTATCCCTTCCAGGCTTCCAGTGCTATCTTTGTAGTACTCATATCTAGCTGTACTATTTTAGAGTACACCATCGAGGTGTCTCACAAGGAGATCCATTACCACGTTTGTTCTATCCTTCGGAAATGTCAACTAACTCTACCACTCCATCCACTATGTTGGGTTACTCTATTTCCAGCCGGATCCTGATAACTCGTCTTTATCTTAAACTATGTCTGTTAGCTCCCATAGGGCATCATGAGATCGGTGTGGCCGATTGTACATACATCTGTCACTATTGAAGGTAACTCAAAATGCTTATATCTCCCTTCCTGAATGGTAAATAATGATAATCTTTATTAACTGGATGCCTCGTACCCTTTTTCATCTTGCTTCTTTTACTTCTTAAAACTTATATTTATCATCTGAATCTCTCATTGTCTTTCACCATAAAGGTGGATAAATATTCTTGCCTTAAGGTTCCTTATCAAGAGGCTTACACGTCTTAGTGTACACATGATATGCTGAATACCTCATATTTATCCATCATAAGCATGATGCAAAAATTGAGTTCCTCTGACTCAACTCTTCCACAGCTATATCGCTTACCAACCGTCTTTCTGGATGTAGGTATCGTCGTATTATGAATAAGATAGAGTTTAGGAAATTGAGTTCTTACAACTGAGCTCTACCACAAGATCTAGAGTAAGAAGAAAGAGTGACAGTGCTAAATATCCTGTAGCCTCCTGCTTATAAGTGTGGTGCACGACACACCTATAAACAAGACTCTACTAGACACGGCTTATAGACTCCCTAGGACAGAACTGCTATGATACCACTTTTGTCACGACCNCGCGACGGACACCCGGTACCTTACTCAACTGAGTACCAACATAACGTATCTTTCTTATTACATCATCATATACACGTGACATATGGGCCTAATAGGCCAACATGATCATTTATAAAGTCAAAACATAGGCCGACATGGCCGTACAATCTTTCACGTACACGACATATGTCTATAAGCCTATAATAATACATAAATATCATAAAGGTCGGGACAGAGTCCCGCCATATCAAGCAATACACGTCTAAATCATACTAACCAAACAAGCAACTCTGAAGCAAATGGAGCGCACCAACATCTTCCGTTGAGCTGATAGCCTACTTGGAGGGCTCTCGACCTGTCTATCGGGACCTGCGGGCATGAAACGCAGTGTCCCCAGGCAAAAGGAACGTCAGTACAAATAATGTACCGAGTATGTAAGGAATGAAAATCAGTAAATAATAGACATGAGAGAAACATGGAGTAAAAGACTCGATATGTACGTTTGCATAGCTCTGTGAATCATTTCATTCATGACATCATCAAGCCTCTGAGGGCATCCCATCATATCATTTCGGCCACTGTGGGAAAATCATCAACGTATACCAACTGATCAGGTGGTGGTGCGTATATAACGCCATAACCTTTTCCATATCCCATATATATATATATATATATACGCGTATATAACGCCATCTGGTCATGGGTAAATGTGCATGTATAAATGCATGAAATGTATATGAAATACGTTAATAAAATCTCTCAGTACGTCATAAGACCATTATGCCTCTGATTAATATCATGAAATAAACTTTACCAACTTACGTATTTTTTTGAGACCCATGAACAGATGATAAAATAATATGACACGTGGGGAATCAAGAACATAAGCATCTCTAATATTTCTATGAATAGAGTCATGTATGGAAATTGTACATTTTCTCGTTTCGTTTGTGTCGTATGGATCATGCCAAAAGAAATAAGGGATAACCTTAACATACCTGAGTCGATTCTCTTGACAATCCCTCTAACACACATTAATTGCGATGAAATACGTAGCGACGAGATCGAAATAGGGAACAATCCGTATGAAATGCTCAAAGTAATAACGTTGCTATTGCAAAATCATCTTTGTCGAAACCCTTTCTCATGAGATTTAGAATCAATGTTGTGTAACAGAAAGCTTGCTGAAACTCTTCTTAAGAGTTTAGGAATAATGTTACATAAAAATGGAAAGCTTGGTTGTGCTCTCTTAGAAAGAACGTTACTGTGTTCTTTTCTTAAGAGATTTGAAGATAAATGTTGAATTCGGAAAGTTATCCTTAATTATTAGGTGGACCCCACATGTCTAGCTTAGTGTCACTTAAGTTCTTCATGTGTGATACCTTTCATTCCTAATATAGGAGTCACAACTCTTGGAATAGGGGCTGCCACGATTTTGGCTTGGTCTTTATCCAAAAACTTTAGTTAATCAACCATCAATTAATAATTAACTAGTTAATTTCCCCATTAACCAATAATTAACCAATTATTCACATAATTAAGAATTATCTCAAATTACATAAAATACTACTCATTTTTAATACACTTTATTCACCTTACTATCATAGCCATATGGTACCTTGTATGGTACTAGTCCATAAATATCGGGTATTATCGCTCGACCCGTATTTTATCCCAAATCAACGACCTTTAATGAAACTCATTTTCTTCTATTTGCTTACCTTCTCTCCTTCACGAATTTACTCACCATATGTTTGAAATAGCATAATGCTTATAATCTCAAGAAAATCTCATCCTCGAACTTACGTTAATTAACTTACGACGAAACTTTTACGTACGAAAATGCGGGATGTAATATCTCATTTTCGAGCTTTCATCAATATATTTATGGCATATCTTTACGTACGAAAACATGGTGTGTAATAAAACAGTAAGAGACCTAATATCAAGAACCCTAATTTTTAGTGTTTGTGACTGTTCAGTGTTTAGATTGCTCTCATTTGTGTATTAGATTGGGTGGTTATAAGAACATTAAAGATCCCTTTTTATAGTGGCATTCAATGCTCTAAGGCTTCAAAAATTCAAAATCGGTAGTGGTGAGTGACGCATGGTAGAGGATGATAGCTAATCGAGTAAAAATCAGAAGACATAAGGGAGAATCCAGTAATGAGTTTACCTGTGTACTGGAGTGGAGTGAGTCATTGAACGTTGAAGCACAAGAAACCATCGGTTAGAACTAGGGCTGCTTATCAGGCGGATTGGGTGATTATTTACTCTTAACGGTTTGGCTTATCGGTTATCGACTTTTAAATGTATTAATCCGCTAGCCACCCGATAAGATATCGGGCGGATTGGTATCGGTTTAGCTCTTATCGGACGGTTTATCGGATTGTTTGTTGACCGCTGTGACTCAAAATAAAATTCCTATGCTCAACAGACTACATTCCAGTCTATAGAATATGGCACCTAAGAAGAGAGCTAAATAGAAGAAATATAGAGCTACATTCCAGCGTATTTCTCAGTAGAATCATCTCTGGGGATGAGCCTATTAACAATTTATAACTATCAGAAGAAATAGAAGACAACACTGGGTATAACACATGACATCAAAATTATCTAATAGTAACTAACTGGAATAGTAAATTATAACTAAATGTCTAATAGTAAATTAGTAATAGATAAAGTACTGGAAGTGGAAGAAGGGTTTTTGATTATTTAATATATATATGGATAAAAATAAATTTTATATACACACACACATACACACACACACATATATATATATATATATTCTTCACGGGTTAACGAATTATCCATTAAGAAAATTGAATAATCCTCCCCCAAACCGATAAGCCGTTAATAAAAATATTTCAATCGATTCCCCGTCCGTTAAACCGTTAAACCGATATCAATAAGCCATTAAACTTCAGTTTCGGTTCGGTTTTCGGTTTCGGTTTCGGTTCGATTTTGCACACCCCTAGTTAGAACCCTAATACCCAGAGGTCATTGCATTTGACCTCTGGGTGTCGAATATTGATGATGAAGCCAACTAACACCTCCTGCTCGCTTTGATTTGAAAGAATGAAGGAAGAAACATGCGAGTTTGAAATTTCACTTTTGGGGTCTGATTTCTTCGACTAGGGTTTTGAAATTGAAAGGCGAAAATGGAAAGAACGACATGACTGAGAGTGCAAGAACAAAAGGAACAACCATGCATGCCATGGATTTGAAAGGTTAGTAACGATTTGAAGTTTCATCTTTGAGATTAAGGTTCATATTTTGGGAGATGTGATTTTGATGATGAAATAGGCAATAGTTCAGCGGGAATCCTGGATATGGGAGACAAATGAGATGATTTGAGGTCAATTTCATGACCTTGCACCAATTTGTGCAAGGTATGTTGATTGGTGGGGTTTAGGGTAGATGAGAGAAAGAGAGAAGAAGAGGAAAGAAAGGCGAGTGTGCGGGTAGGAAATGAATTAGGGAAATGAGACTAGTTGGTCTCTGAATTAAAACGGGGGGAAAAGATATGGGCCATTGGATCATTTGATCAACGACCATGATACATCGTGGCGTTACTTATTTAAGAAAAACAATTTTGGGAAAATATGGGGACCATTGAATCTATGTGATCCAAAGAGTGAGATAATTTCTGATAGCGGGTCGAGAATAAACATAAAATAGGGATAATTCGTGACCGTTGATGA
Organism: Nicotiana otophora; assembly: GCA_000715115.1. Taxonomy (NCBI): domain Eukaryota; kingdom Viridiplantae; phylum Streptophyta; class Magnoliopsida; order Solanales; family Solanaceae; genus Nicotiana; species Nicotiana otophora. The sequence continues at coordinate 172,747 of AWOL01S0014912.1, read as the reverse complement.
TTTGAATCAACGGTTTAGATCGCTTGTGTTTGTTTTGTGAGTGGGATTAGCGGGTGATGTGTCAAACGCTGATTGGTGCGTATAGAGTTACTTGGATTTTTAAGTTGGAAAGGGATATAGTGTTTGGACCGGGTTATTTTCCGGATTGGGTTGTACATTTGGGCTAAAGTAATTTAATAAATAGCCATTTTTTACTTGGTTAAGGAATTGCAATTGTAGCCTTTTAGTTTTAAAATTACTTTTAAAATCAATTTAAATAAACTTAACAATTTCAAAAATATGGTAAAATTATAATTACTATATGGTACTAATTATTTTAATTAATTATCTATAAATGACACATATTTCAAACTGTAGCACTAATTTCAAAATAATAATAATAAAGTAACCTAATTTACTGGAAATTAAAGAGTAATTTTGTCAAATTATAAAACCTATGTAATGTATATACAAAAGTTATTTTATAATAGTAAATATATTTATAATTAGACAATATTAGTACTATGTAATTAATTTTGAAACTAATATTAATTAATTTATAAAAAATAGATATTAATTAATAAAAAATATTTTTAAAGCATTTATTATAAATTGTTAAGCGTAAATAAATTAATTTTTAAAAGGGAGGGTCAAAATTGGTCGTCAACACATGATATTATGGATTATCATGCTAAGACCGTGATATTGGCTATGCCAGGTTTACCGAGGTTGGAGTGGAGAGGTACATTGAAACATGTTCATAGTAGGCTGGTGTCCTTTCTGAAGGCACATCGGATGGTTGAGAAGGGGTGCTTAGCTTATTTATCCTTTGTGAGGTGTGAGGGATGTCAATGCAATACTCATACCATTTAGTCAGTTTCGGTAGTGAGAGATTTGCCAGATGTGTTTATAGCAGACCTGCCAGGTATGCCGCTCGATAGGGATATTGATTTTGGTATTGACCTGGTGCCGGGCACTCAACCCATCTCTATTCCACTATATCACATGGCACCAGTGGAGTTGAAGAAATTAAAGGAACAACTTCAGGAGTTTCTTGATAAGGTTTCATCTGACCGAGTATCTCGCCTTGGGGTGCTCTAGTTCTATTTGTGAATAAGAAAGACGGCCATTTGAGGATGTGTATTGACTACAAGAAGCTGAATAAGGTTATAGTCAAGAACAAGTACCCACTATTGTGTATTGATGATTTGTTTGATCAGCTTCAGGGTGCTCAGGTATTCTCAAAGATTGACTTGAGATCGAGGTACCATCAGTTGAAAATCCAAAATTTAGATATTTCGAAGACAGCTTTCAGGACCCACTATGGTCACTATGAGTTTTTGGTGATGTCTTTTGGGTTGACCAATGCCCCAGCATCCTTTATGCACTTGATGAATAGTGTATTCCAGTCGTATCTTGATTCCTTCATCATTGAGTTCATTGACAATATATTGGTGTATTCTCAAAATCGGGAGGATCATTAACAGTACTTGAGGATTGTGCTCCAGACTTTAAGGGAGAAGAATCTATATTCTAAATTCTCCAAGTGCGAGTTTTGGCTTGATTTGATGGCATTCTTGGGCCACGTGATGTCCAATGAGGGAATTAAGGTGGATCCAAAGAAGGTGGAGGCAGTTTAGAGTTGTCCCAGACCATCTTCTGCTTCTAAGATCTGGAGTTTTCCAGGCAGTTTAGGGTGCCCCATTCAGATGGTTTGATGAGTGTGAGGAGAGCTTTTAGAAGCTCAAGACTGCTTTGACGACAACTCCAGTCCAGGTTTTTCCTTTAGCATCAGGTTCTTATACAGTTTATTGTGATGATTCACATATTGGCATTTGGTGTGTATTTTTGCAGGAGGGTAGAGTGATTGTTTATGCTTCGCGTCAATCGAAGCCCCATGAGAAGAACTACCCAGTGCATGATTTAGAGTTGGCAGCCATTGTTCACGCACTGAAGATTTGAAGGAACTATCTTTACGGTGTGTCATGCGCGGTGTTAACGAATCACATGAGTCTACAACACTTATTCAAGCAAAAGGATCTGAATCTGAGGCAATTAAAGTGGTTAGAGCTACTAAAGAACTATAATATCACCATTCTTTATTAACCCGGGAAGGCCAATATGGTGGCCGATACTTTGAGTAGGAACGCTGCTAGCATGGGTAGTGTTGCTTTTATTCCAGTTGGGGAGAAATCGTCGGCTTTGGATGTTCAGGCTTTGTCCAAGAGGTTTGTGAGGTTGGATGTTTTGGAGCCTAGCGGGTTTTTGCTTGCGTGGTTTCACAGTCTTCTTTGTTTGAGCGCATCAAGCCGTGTCAGCATGATGACACCCACTTATTTATCCCGAAGGACACGGTGCAGCGCGGTGATGCGAAAGAGGTGGCTATTGGTGATGATGGGGTGTTGATGATGCAGGGTCAGATTTGTGTGCCCAATGTAGACCAATGAAGCTATGCCATATGTGCAGGTGACATGTTCTGGTCAATCAAATGCGGCATTGTCACACTTTCACAATTATAAATAGGGGTCTTCATAACTCTGAAAGGACACCAGAAATCATAACAAGAAGCAAGAGAGAGCTCGTGGATCAAATGTTGCAAGTTTCTCTACAAGCTTCAAGTTTCAAATTCAAAAAATCAAGTTCAAGCTCAAGAAAAAAGAACAAATCAAGGTTCAAGGAGTATGAGTTCAAATCAAAGTTTGTTCTAGTTGAATTCAAGATTATCGTTTGTGGAAACAAGCATAAATTCAAGATCAAGTCGAAAGCCCCTGAACTTATATTAGAAAAGAAGAATCATAGGATTTATAGAGATTGTATACTCATATTACTTGAAATAAAATACTACGATTGTTGTATTATTTTTAAGTCTTGATTATCTTTTCTTGATGCTGTTATGCCTCGCATTATTACGTCGATATTACGCTCTGCAGTAATTTATTACGATGATGTTAGGGTTCACAGTAATTTATTACGACGATGTTACGCTCCACAGTAATTTGTTACGACAATATTATACCCTGTAGTATTGTACGTTGAATTTGTCGTAAGATAATTGACATCAGTTCAAGGCCAACATTATTTGGAGATTATAAGTATTATGAAATTTCAAACAAATGATGAGTAAATTCGTGAAGGTGAAAGGGTAAACGAATCAAAGAAAATAAGTTTCGTCGAAGTTTGTCATTTTGAGATAAAATACGGTCCAAGCTATAATACCCCGTATTTATGGACTAGTGCCATACAAGTTACCACATGACCATGATAGTAATGTGTATAAGGTATGTTAAGAGTGGGTAGTATTTTAAGTAATTTGAGATAATTCTTAATTATGTGGGTAATTGGTTAATTATTGGAGTAGTGGGGAATTACCAAGTTAATTAAGGAATTGGTAATTAATTAAGATGTTGTGGGCAAGTCTAAAAGGCTCTCCAACGTGGAAGCAAGATTTGGGCTAAATTTGTGACACTATTTCATTTAGTAAGGTGACAAGATTGGAGGAGTCTTTGTGGCCAAGTCATCCATAAGAGTGGGGCCCATAACTCCCAATTTTAAGAGACTTTCTTATAATTAGTGAGATGTTACATACCATCAAGTTTGCTTCATGTTTTTGCAAGGTGAATTCATGTATGCCTTACAAATCAAATTGAATCTCTTATGTAAAGAGAGTGGTTTCAGCAAGCAAAACAATTTCAAACCAAATGGACATAACGTTGGAGCAAAACAATTCCAAACCAAATACAAATAATGTTGGTTGTTGATTCTGTAAAGCGTGAATTTCAAATTCTAGGAGAATTGGTTCATGTATGTTAAGGCTATCCCTTCTTTCTTTTGGCATGATCAATACGATACAAACGAAACGAGCAAATGCCCAATTTTCATAAATGACTCTATTCATAGAAATACTAGGGGTGTGTATATTCTTGATTCCCCATGTGAATTATTATTATATCTTCTGTTCATGGGTCTCAGAAAAATACGTATTGGATAAAGTTTATCTGAAAGGCATATTGATTTTATGGCATTCCGAGAAATCTTATTAACGTATTTCTTATGCATTTCATGCATTTATACATGTGCATTGACTCATGACCAGATGGAATTATATACGCGTATATTATATGTATATGGGATATGGGAAAAAGGTTATGGCGTTATATAAGCACCACCACCTGATCAGCTGGTATACGTTGACGATTTGCCCACAATGGCCGAAATAATATAATGGGATGCCCTATGATGCTTGATGATGTTATGAACGCATATACCTATGCATGGTATAACATTTATACGCATATGCATGACATTATAAAAATAAAATGATTCACAGAGCTATGCAGACATACATGTCTAGTCTTTTACTCCATGTTTCTCTTATGTCCATTATTTACTGATTTCATTCCTTACATATTCGGTACATTATTTATATTGACGTCCCTTTGCCCGGGGACGCTGCATTTCATTCCCGCAGGTCCCGATAGACAGGTCGAGAGTCCTCCAAGTAGGCTATCAACTCAGCGGAAGGTGTTGGTGCGCTCCATTTGCTTTGGAGTTGTTGTTTGGTCAGTATGATTAGGATATGTGTTGATTGGTATGACGAGGCTTTGTCCCGACCTTTATGATATTATGTACTCTTAGAGGCTTGTAGATATATTTCATGTATACGGTTAGTTGTATGGCCTTGTTGGCCTATGTTCTAAGTATATAATGGATCACATTGGTCTTATAGGCCCGTATGTCTTAAGTATAAGTTAGTATTTCATGTTGTATTTTACTTGTCTCACGGTATCCTCTACGGCTCAATTATCTATGATAGTATGATACGAAAGGATACTTTATGTTGGTACTCGGTTGAGTAAGGTACCGGGTGCCCATCGCGGCCCATCGGTTTGGGTCGTGACAAAAGTGGTATCAGAGCAGTTCTGTCCTAGGGAGTCTACAATTCGTGTCTAGTAGAGTCTTGTTTATGGGTGTGTTGTGCACCACACTTATAAGCAGGAGGCTACAAGGCATTTAGGACTGTCACTCGTTCTTCTTACTCTAGATCGTGTGGTAGAGCTCAATTGTAAGAACTCAATTTCCTAAACTCTATCTTATTCATAATACGTTGATGCCTACATCCAGAAAGATAGTTGGTAAGAGATATAACTGTGGAAGAGTTGAGTCAGATGAACTCAATTTTTGCATCATGCTTATGATGGATAAATATGAGGTATTCAACAGATCATGTGTATACTAAGATGTGTAAGCTTCTTGATAAGGATCCCTAAGGCAAGAATGTGTATCCACTCTTACGGTAAAAAGGAATAAGAGAATCGGAAGGTAGACACAAGTTTCAGCAAGTAAAAGAAGCAAGATGAAAAAGAGTACGAGCTACCCAGCTAATGAAGATTATCGCAGAGGAATATAAGCCTTTTGAGTTATCTTCAACAATAACAGAGGTATGTACAATTGGTTATACCTATCTCATTTATGCCCTATGGGGGCTAACAGAAGTAGTATAAGAGAAGGCATGATATCAGGATCTAGCTAGGGTTAGGGTAACCCAGAATGGTGGATGGATTGTTAGCGTTAACTGACATTTCCGAAGGATATTGCAAATGTGCTAATAGATCTCCTTGTGAGACGCCCAGATGGTGCACTCTAAAATAGTACAACTAAATATGAGTACTACAAAGATCGGTACTGGAAGCATGGAAGGGATAAATATTATCTTAGTGTGACTCCCATCCCTAGTAGAGAGAGAATGTTAGGCGACCCGAAGAGCCAATGGATGGAGCAAGGGGAGCTAAAAGCAAAATAATGTCTTGTTGAAGTTTTCAGAATAAAGTGATAGAGAGAAATGCTATCAGGGAAATAAGGAGAGATTTAATGAAGCATTATGAGTAAGATGTGATACATGGATGACAACGGTAGATCAGAAAATGACATTATTACAGAGTCTATAGCCAAGTGAAGGAAAATACGAGAGGTGACATGCCTTGAGACAACAAAAGAATATAAGCCATAAAGTCATATCCTCATTTCGAAAAACAAGTTCGTGACTCCAACGCGACTACCAGAAGGAAAGGTTAGATCCCAGAATAATAGAAATCAGTATGGGCTGGTGAACAAGATAAACTAAACATGAATTAGGGCACAAGTGGTTTGATAATGGTCGATATCATGAGAATTTCAAATTTCGTTCCGGCGATAATAGAATGGACAACAGAAGAAGATTCATCAGAAATTCAGAGAATGGTCATTCAGGAAGACGCTTCCCTAAAGCAAGCAATGGTGAAGCTTAAGGGACTACATGTTCCAATTATATTAAGTGTCACCCTCGCGAGTAAGGAATTTCGTTATCCTTGGTATAGAAGGATTACCGCGAAGCGAGTAAGGATCATAGATGATGTGAAAAGATGCCAAAGATGAAAAGGTAAAACATCTATACATAGATCATCGTAGCACTAAATCTTAGTGCTCCCATAAAGGGGGGAATATGTAGTGATGTGGCATTAAGTCAGAATTAAGTGGTTCTAGTAACTATGGAATGGTAAAGGAAGAAAGTGATAAAAATGAGAAGGGAATGAGATTGCACTCATTCAAATCCTATAGATATACTATGATTCCAGAACATTATGCAAGCATGACGTTAAGGAGAGACGTTGATAGATAAGAAGCTAGTGCGAGACGTAAGTTAAGACAAAGAAAATAACCCAAGAAAGATTACGCGGAATATTGATATGAGAATGGGCCAATAAATAGTTAGTAGTTGATTCAGGAAGAGCCTAGTTATGGATAGACAAGAGGATACAGATAAATCAATAGATCGTGTAAGATAAACATAGTGAACCCTAACATGGGGAATTCAATCTCGCAAATAATGATATCGTGACCCTTGAGAAATATCCAAACAAGAGTTAGGGTAGCTAAAGGTACCGTATGAATGTTATGGAAATAAAAGATAATTTCACTAGGAAGACAGTCAAAATTTCAGTTCAGGAGCAACCCTACAAGCACAAGAGCGTGGAAATAAGTAACTACGGATAATTATAGGCAAGGAAGAACATCAAAATTTCCGTCAAGTATACGATGTAATAAGCTCGCAGCTTTACAAGAGTCAGAAGGTCTTCCCTAAGTACTACAACGAAAGACTAGCTGAGGAAATAAGGAAGAAGGCTTCAACCTAAGCACAGTGACCTAAAGAGGAAATGGTCATGTAAAAACAGTCTCACTACAACATTGCATGCACTCCATGAGAAAGTGTCACCAACCGTGGCTAAGGAATGGGAAGAAAAATCAAAAGTAATATTCTAGATCATATGAGTTGCACAAAAATTTCAGCATGCGTGGGAACTAAGATAAGCTAAGTATGCATGCAACAAGTAGCAAAACGACCAGGAAAAGTAATTGATTACATTTAAATAAAGTGGAGAAGGAATGAAAGGAATTATTCGATCAGTGATCCAGAGTGGGTTACGTTATGAATGCACTTAATATTTTGGAGTATTATCCATGCAACATATATGTTGACAATCATTCAAGCCGTAGAAGATTCTGGTATAAGTTAAGAGAAAGAATTGAGCCCAGGTCATAGACAAAGGATTGAATTATTAGAAGAATGTATGGATATTCCATAGCGTCCATGAAGGGCTAAAGTAATAACTAATACCATGAGCCGCATATCGGAAGATAGCTTAAGCCTACATAAAAGTTGATCAGAGGGAGGAAGAAACTAAAGAGTTACATCAACTAAGTAAATCAGTAGTCTGCTTATTGGACCCAGAAAATTATAGAAATCATGATTGAGAACATAGTGGAATCACTCTTAATATCAGAGGTGCAAGAGAGATAGTACAACAACCATATTCTGTAACGGATCTACGATAAAACCATTTAGAAAAGTACCAGCCTCATAAGAAGCCAGTATGAAGCTCCCACCGGATTGTGTATGCACCAGAGGTGCAAGTATTATAATAGAGCTTCAAGTTGTGGATGTAAATCATACCTATATGGAAGGGAGGTTATAAAAGAGATAGAAGATGTGATGCAACATTTTAAGGCAAGTAAGTTAAAGGTGAACAACGTACGAGATACTCAAATGCAGAAGGTTGTGAATAGTCCATACTTCGGATAGACGACTAGAAGCACTGGGAATCAATATTCAGGAATGATAGCGGTGTCGTCAATGGCATATCATCCAGCCTATGGTTTCTATGTACCGAGAGGCATAGTTAAGAGAGCAAAGAAGATTTAGAAATGATGTGATGTCTCGCTTGATGTTCCATAATAACACAAGGAAATCTATGGTGCAAGAAAGTTGAAGGAAGGTTGCGAATAATATAAATAGATATGTGTAGGTCGCAAGCTAAAGTATGGTAAAGCGACAAGGTTTTAGGAAGACATGAGTAAGGATAAGAAAGGGCAAATGAGAAGGTGACAAAAATGGTTAAGTCCTCGGGATTAAGCTAGTGAAAACAAGAGAGATGATGGTTTCTCTAAGTTATAGAAATCTCAGTATAGCCTAAATGAACTCAAAGGAGTCTAAGACTAGTAGCATTTAGAAAAGATGGAATGTTGTCCTGCTAGTAGAATGAGGGTGTGATTGCGATAGATAAAGGATGACGTTTGGGCCTTCGATTGAGTAATGACTTGAAGAGGATTTCATGAATTGTACGGGATTAAAATACCCATGTAAGGTGAGTCACATTGGGATGCTATAAAATATGGTTATAGAAGTATGGCATCGCCTTAGGTGGATCAGTCTAATCATTTCAGATGTTCCTAGATGAGACGTGGGCCATAGCGGCAATGTATTACGTAAGAAGTTTTAAGTCTTCAAGTGGTAGATTGTGGATCAACATTGAGGTGAATCAACAATGGATGGATACAAGTTACAAAGTATGAGATGAGATTAGGCCATTAGTCTTAAGATGAACAGTGATGAAGAAGCATTAAAGGACTTAGATTTATACATATAGGATAAGGAACGAGAGTAACCTGGAGTTCGGTAGCATACCTCACCAACGATAAATCGAAGTAAGAGTTATGGTATAGTATGACCTACCTAGATGCAGTAAAATCATACGAATAGATAACCGGGTCTATAGATGCCCAGAGAGACATCTTATCAAGCTCTGTATATGCTTACAAAGTGAGGTCTGGAGATTGGCTAAAAGCTGGAGGAAAAAAGGAGAGAAGACTCGCATAGGCGCACTTACAAGGTCAGAGTCGTACAAGCTGCATGATAGAAGGTAGCAACAGTTACGATATTGAAAGGATTCCGATCACAAGTCATGGCATGAGAAAGAGACCTAAAAGGGGGAATCCCCTGGCCTTTGGAATTATTCATAGAATAGTTGCCGAGATGGCAAGAAGAGTACTAAAGTATTTGAAAGACATAGGTTATGAAAATGATAAGTGCATCAGTCAACATTCGAGGACGAATGTTCCAAAGGGGGGAATGATGTTACGCCTCGCATTATTACGTCGATGTTATGCTCTGCAGTAATTTATTATGACAATGTTAGGCTCAGCAGTAATTTATTACGATGATGTTACGCTCCACAGTAATTTGTAACGACGATGTTACACCTTGTAGTATTGTACGTTGAATTTGTCATAAGATAATTGACATCAGTTCAAGGACAAGATTATTTGGAAATTATAAGTATTATACAATTTCAAACAAATGATGAGTAAATTCATGAAGGTGAAAGGGTAAACAAATCAAATAAAATGAGTTTCATCGAAGTTTGTCATTTTGAGATAAAATACGGTCCAAGCTATAATACCCCGTATTTATGGACTAGTGCCATATAAGTTATCACATGACCATGATAGTAAGGTGAATAAGGTATGTTAAGAGTGAGTAGTATTTTAAGTAATTTGAGATAATTCTTAATTATGTAGGTAATTGATTAATTATTGAATTAGTGGGGAATTACCAAGTTAATTAAGAAATTCATAATTAATTAAGATGTTGTGGACAAGCCTAAAAGGCTCTCCAACGTGGCAGCAAAATTTGGGCCAAATTTGTGACTCTTAAGTTCATTTAGTAAGGTGGCAAGAATGGGGGAGTCTTTGTGGCCAAGTCATCCACAAGAGCGGGGCCCACAACTCCCAATTTTAAGAGACTTTCTTATAATTAGTGAGATGTTATATACCATTAAGTTTGCTTCATGTTTCTGCAAGGTGAATTCATGTATGCCTTACAAATCCAATTGAATCTCTTATGTAAAGAGAGCGGTTTCAGAAAGCAAAACAATTTCAAATCAAATGGAGATAACGTTGGAGAAAAACAATTCCAAACCAAATAGAGATAATGTTGGAGCAAAACAATTCCAAACCAAATAGAGATAACATTGGTTGTTGATTCTGTAAAGCGTGAATTACAAATTCTAGGAGAATTGGTTCAGGTATGTTAAGGCTATCCCTTCTTTCTTTTGGCATGATCAATACGATACAAACGAAACGAGCAAATGCACAACTTTCATAAATAACTCTATTCATAGAAATACTAGGGGTGTCTATATTCTTGATTCCCCATGTGAATTATTATTATATCTTCTATTCATGGGTCTCAGAAAAATACGTATTAGATAAAGTTTATCCGAAAGGCATATTGATTTTTATGGCATTCCGAGAAATCTTACTAACGTATTTATTATGCATATCATGCATTTATACATGTACATTGACCCATGACCAGATGGCGTTATATACGCGAATATTATATGTATATGGGATATGAGAAAAGGTTATGGCATTATATATGCACCACCACCTGATCAGCTGGTATACGTTGATGATTTGCCCAAAGTGGCCGAAATGATATGATGGGATGCCCTCAGAGGATTGATGATGTTATGAACGCATATACCTATGAATGGTATAACATTTATACGCATATGCATGACATTATAAAAATGAAATGATTCACAGAGCTATGCAGACGTACATGTCAAGTCTTTTATTCCATGTTTCTCTCATGTCTATTATTTACTGATATTTTTCCTTACATACTCGGTACATTATTTGTACTGACATCCCTTTGCCTGGGGACACTGCGTTTCATGCCCGCTGGTCCCGATAGACAAGTCAAGAGTCCTCCAAGTAGGCTATCAGCTCAGCGGAAGGTGTTGGTGCGCTCCATTTGCTTTGGAGTTGTTGTTTGGTCAGTATGATTAGGATATGTGTTGATTGGTATGGCGGGACTCTGTCCCGACCTTTATGATATTATTTACTCTTAGAGGCTTGTAGACATATGTCATGTATACGGATACTTGTATGGCCTTGTCGGCCTATGTCTTAAGTATATAATGGATCACATTGGTCTTATAGGCCCGGCCGTATGTCTTAAGTATAAGTTGGTATTTCATGTTGTATTCTACTTGTCTCACGGTATCCTCTCCGACTCAGTTATCTATGATAGTATGATACGAAAAGATACGTTATGTTGGTACTCGGTTGAGTTAGGTACTGGGTGCCCGTCACGGCCCATCGGTTTGGGTCGTGACAGATGGAATTTTATTGTCTACTAATTCTGGCACGCCTAGTTACCTCTCATCTCAACTTTTCAATCACCAAAGTTCAAGAACATCGAAATGGCTTCAAAGAAAGTTAACTCCAGATCACCAAGGTTGCTAATTTCAGGTTCTACGTTGATGTGAAAAGCATCATCAATATTACCTTTGGAAGCTTTGGACCAATTACAAGGAGTAAAGCAAGCTCTTTAGGATAAAAGTACTCCAAGTGTCATCCGCATAAACCCTTATTTTCGGATCTTCATCCTAAAAAGGAGCAGGATCATCTTCTACAAATTCACCCGAAGGAGAAGCGATGTTGTTGAAAAGATTAAAAACACTCTAGCTCTACTTAACCTCTCCGGATCCAAAAAATCTGCTATGAAGGAAGATGATGATACTTCAAGTGATGGATCCATCCCACTTACACCGCATAGCATGATACAATCGAGGATCAATCTATGTGACAACCCATGCTACTTTGCGTTGTCCATAACAATCATGCAAGAAATAGTAACAAACGCTTCATCTGTGGAGGAGCAGTTGGTAAACTTGATAGAAGCAATTGATGGCTTGACCAAGTGCATGCAAAATCAAGATGTTAGAATTGATAAGTTAATAGATAGGGTGCAAATTTTGATGGAAAAAGAATCCAGCCATGCATCGGGAAAGCTGCCAGAAGTTCCAGAGAGTGGTCCTCCCCCAAGACAAGTAGCATCCGCTAAGGCTATCCATGTCTCACCTGAGGGGATGATTCCAATTGATCAACTAAAGGAGTTCATTGAAGGGACTATAAAAAAATAAGTAAGAAGTTGATTCCAAGTCCTCTCTTACATACACAAAACCGTACACTACAAGGATTGATATGCTGAAGATGCTTTCTGGCTATCAACCTCCAAAATTTCAATAGTTTGATCGAAAAGGCAATCCAAAGCAACATGTGGCGTACTTCGTTGAAACATACAACAATGCTGGGACTTATGGAGATTACCTCATCAAGCAGTTTTTCTGCTTGCTGAAAGGAAATACTTTTGATTGGTATATAGACCTCGAGGTCGGATCTATTGATAGTTGGGATCAACTAGAGCAAGAGTTCCTCAATCACTTTTATAGCACAAGATGTATTGTGAGCATAGTAAACTTATAAATACTCGTCTACGGAAGGATGAACTAGTTATCGACATTATCAATCGATGGAGGAATGCAAGCCTTAACTACAAAGATAGGCTTAGCGAAGGTTTTGGCATAGAGATGTGCATCTCAGGCATGCATTGGGGACTTCGTTACATCTTGCAAGGAAGCAAGCCTAGGACATTCGAAGAACTTGCCATTTGTGCCCACGACATTGAGTTAAGTTGGCCTCTATTAGGAAAGAAAGGTTGCCTGTCTACGATCCTCGCAAAGGGAATGACAAGCAATATTCCAAAAGATGAAGCAAGTTTGTGCCCAAGTCTGAAAGCAAAGAAGCTATGAATGTCAGTGTCGCAACCCAATTTCCACTTAATTATTGATTCTTAGATCTTTGAAATCATGAATTTTTTAAAGTACATGAAATTAAGTGTAGAAGACATGGAGGCATACTTACGTTCTTACTAAGTCATAAAGCTTGAATGTAACATAAAATGAAATGATGATAGTATCACGTACAACCATAATCATCTACTAGAAATTCACAAAACCCGGTGTCACAAGTCCACGAGCAATCCAACAGAATATACAAACAACTATAGCTACTTACTGAAACCAAATAGACAAAAATGTAAATATACCAAGAAGGATACTTCGGGTGCTGCAGATCGATGCATAGAGAGCAGTTCACTACTAAGTCTCTCGATAGTGTGTATGCGCTCCCGATAACTGCTTGAACTACATGCCTCAGTACCTTCACAATTAGTGCAAAAGTGTAGTATGAATACGTAAATCAATGCATACCCAGTAAATATCTAGTCTAACCTCGAAGAAGTAAAAATAAAGGGGTCGACATCGACACTTACTAGTGGTCTAATAATTAAAGTACATGAAACATAGACATGCATGAAACATAATAAGTAGCAATGAAATAAGTAACTATGATCCTTCAACATAATAATAATAGTAATAATATGAAATCCTCAAATACCGTGTGCTATCTCAACAGATAAGGAACATCAAGTAAATGTCAAGTCTCAAGTCAAGAAGGAACTCTAATGTATATTGTGACACCTAGCGATATTATGTACGAATTCTGCCGAGGTCGTACGATCTAATCCATAAGAATAGTGTACAATGCTGAGGTCGTACAGCCCGATCCATATATGCATCTCAAATATATTGTTGAGGTCGTACATATCAATCAATAATGCTATTTTATAGCACTGCCGAGGTGTACGGCCCAATCCATAGGAATAGAGAAACTTTCCGAACTAAGGGTCATATAAATACAACACAGGGATAGGAACATAAAGAAAGCATGCTTTTTACCGACAATCAAGTATCCCGCCCAAACTCAAGGTAAAGAGGCTCGGACTAACCTAAATTCTAATCCAATCTCAATTATGAATTTAAGTAATTAAACTAACAAGTTTAGTTCAAGTAGTACAAGTAAGGCATGGTAAAGTTCTATGTCTACCCAGACATAAACATAATTTTGGCTAGGCATGGATTCTCGTTACATCGTACACACGTAGCCCCCATAACAAGTAGCACACAACAATTAGAATACCTACGGGGATAACTTTCCTCTTACAAGATTAGACAAGAGACTTACCTCGCTTCCAAACCCTCTACTCGGATCTCAAACCTCACTAGTCACCTCAAAACAACACCAAGCAACCTGAAACTAATCAACTGACGCATCAATCAATCAATATATGCTCAAAAGTTCATAATTTAACTATTAGAGCACTCCCCCAACCCAACTCGAAAAGTCCATAAAAGTCAACCACGGGCCCACTGCCTGGATTACGAAACTTTTCGAAGATAAATGTTACCCATGACCTTACGAACTCAAATATATAACTTACACCCAATTCCATAATCAATTTCTTGGTCAAATCCCATTTTTACTAAACTCTAGGTTTTTCAACAAAATTTCATAATTTTATTAATTTCTATGTTAAAATCTACCCATAATCTATATATTTAACTCAAACTAGGTAGAAATCACTCACCTTATAATGCTTGATGAAAATCCCCCTCAAAATAGCTCCAAAATCGCCTAAGCCAAAAGAGAAATGGGGGAAAATAAGCCTAAGGCCCGTATTAAAAATATATTTTTCCCAGGCATTCCCTCTTTGCGATCGCGGAAGCCTCCTCGCTATCGCGAAGGCAAAACTGTCATCGCCCCAAAAGTCCTCTATGCGAACGTGGCCCAGGCCTACCCTACGAGAATGTGGACGGCCCTTCGCAAACACGAAGGCCAAAGGCCTGCCATCCCCACCAGCCGACCTATACGAATGCGACTCTAAGACCGTGAACGCGTAGGCCACTAACCCCAATGCTCCGTGAACGAGACTCCTATACCGCGAACACGAAGTACAAAATGGCCCCAACCCAAAATCTTTCATCGCGAACGCGCGACTCCCACCATATTCACGAAGAACAAAACCAGAACAAGAAAATCGGCCAATTGCAACCTTGCTCCGGGTGGTTCGAAACTCACACGAGCCATCCGGGACCCCGTCCAGTTATAACAACAAGTCCATAAACATACTACAGACCTACTCGAGGTCTCAGAACATGTAAAATAATATCGAAACCAAGAATCGCACATCAATACCAAATTAATCAACTTTTGAACTTCAATCTTCTTTCAATTAACTCCGAACGCGACGAATCTTACTTAGACAACTCAGAATGACACCAAATTTCATGCATACGTCACAAATCACTATAGAAACCTATTCCAAGGCTAGGAATACCAAACAGTCATCAAAAACACCAAAGTCTACTTCAAATCAAACTAAGAAAACTCTAAAACCTCGAGTTGCAAACGTTTAACAATAAGCGCCGAAATGCTCCCAGTCCACCCGAAACTCGATCCGAACATATGCCCAAGTCCAAAATTATCATATGAACCTATTGGAACCTTCAAACCCCGATTCCAAGATTGTTTACTCAAAGTGTTAACTCAAGTCAAACTTGGCCACCTTAGGCCACTGTTATGGAATTAAGTGTTCCGAAACCAAGCTGAATCCTTCCAAAACCAAACCAACCGTCCCCACAAATTATAAAATAAGAAAAACACATACAGAAAGTCTTAAATAGGGGGACGAGGATATAGAAAGCAAAATGACCAATCGGGTCATTATATTCTGCACCTTTTAAACAAACGTTCGTCCTAAACTGGGTTTAGAATCATAACTGTCACGAACCAAAACCCATAATAGGTCACGATGGCATCTAACGTCGCCGTCAGGCAATCCCACAAGTGAAACTACTATTTATTTACCCAATTTTAATATTTAAAACAAAAGTTTCCCTTCTAAGAGAACAAAACAAGTAAGATCTCATGCAACCGTAACTGCTCCTTTCTTAACAAAATACCAGCATAATAAGTACATACACTGTAGTGATAGAAATGATAACTATAACAGTACATAAATGCTAAAAGTCCCCAAAACCCGCGAGTACATGAGCAATCTAGAGAATATACAAAACTACTACAACTACTGTCTGAAAGTGATAGACATAAATAAATAACAAAGTAGAGGGAGACTCCGGTGTTGTAGATCGTAGCAAGGCAAGCAGCTTACCACTAAGTCTCCGTAGATGATCGGCTACGCGCCCGCGTGACCACTGGTAGTACCTGTCTCAGTACCTGTACATCAGTGCCGAAGTGTAGCGTGAGTACGAAAAACAACACGTACCCAGTATGTATCTAATCTAACCTCGAAGAAGTAGTGACAAGGGTTCGACTTGACACTTACTAGAGGTCACATAATAATATAAGTACATGAAGTAGACATGGTGAGTATACAACAAGTAGCAGAGAATCAAATAAAGTAACTACGGTAAGTCCACACATGAGCCTATATCAAATCAATAAACACGTCGTAACCGGCCTCAAAAGCGCTAACTAAATAGTTACCAAACAAAATTCAGTTCCAATTATTAAGCACAAAGCTGCCGAAGCGAACGGCCCGATCCCATAGGAATAGTGATACTCAGTACTGTAGAGGCAAATGGCCTGATCCCATAGGAATAGTGGTACTCAGTACTGCCGAGGAGAATGATCCGATCCCACAAGAATAGTATTATCAACCTGCAGAGGCGAACGATCCGATCCCATAAGAGTGGTGTTACCATCATGCCGAGACGAACGACCCGATCCCATAAGAGTAGAGAAATTTACCTCGCTCGTGGTCACAGATTTATAGTTTATCAAGTATTTCCAACTTTTCTAAAGTAATAAACTAAGTCAATATCTCCAATTTAACCTCTCAATCTCAGTCCTAATTGAGAAAAATAGTACAATTAAAGGCATGATGTGAATCTAAGTCTACCTAGACATATCATGAAATATAGCTACGTACGGACTCTCGTCACCTCATGCGTACGTAGCTCCCCACAACAAGTAGCACATAACAATAGTACACCTAATGGGATAAGCCCCCTCTTATAAGGTTAGGCAAGAGACTTACATCGATTCCAAGTCCTCAGTTCGTCTCTTCAACCTCAATAGAACTCCTCAAACGACACCGAGAACTTCGAAACTTATCAAACGTCATATAAACTAATAAATATATGCTCTTAAGTTCATAATTTAGCTATTATAATAGTTACCCAACTCAATTTGGAAGATTTATGAAACCTCTCGGGCCCACGTGCCGCCGAATTCCGGAAACTTTTGAATATAATTGTTACCCATGACCTCCCGAACTCAAATATATAATTTATTCCAATTTCCACCACCAAATCCAAGATCAAATCCCAATTTTACTTAAACACTAGATTCTTCACAAATTCCACTAGTTTCATAAATTTTCCATGTTTAATGTACCTATAATCCGCATATTTAACTTGAAAATGGGTGGAGTTTACTTACCTTGTGTTGTTGATGAGAATCCCTCTCAAAAGTGCTCTCAAAATTGCCCAAGACCAAATGAAAGTGTGTGGAAAATAGCCTAAGTCCCGGATTAAATGCACTAACTGCCCAACGATTACCGCACATGCGGTAACTTAACCGTATCTGCGAAACCGCAGGTGCGGTTAAAAGGACGCGTCTGCGATCCCCCACAACCTCCAGCGTCCTTGCTTCTGCGGATGGGGAAGCGCTTCTGCGAGTCCGCTTCTGCGGACTCCCTCCGCTTTTTCCAATCTACTTTTGCGGACTCTCCTTTTCTCCTGCGATCCCTAGCCAGCCGGCCCACTTTTGCACTTGCGGAGCTTCCATCGCATCCGTGGACGCGCAGATGCGGAAAAAGCCTCGCACCTGCGGCCACCCACCTCCAGCCCCAAGTCTGCTTATGCGACCACTGGGCGGCTTCTGCGAGCTCGCACCTGCGGCCATTTCCTCGCAGGTGTGATTGCACTAGATCTGAAGCCACCAACAGTCCCCAAGTCTAAAACTAAGTCCGATTCTAATTTGATTTGCACCCGAGGCCCCCCGGGACCCCATCCAATTACACTAACACATTCCACAACATAATAAGAACTCGCTTGCACGATCGAAACACCAAAATAACATCTAGAATCATGAATCGGACGCCAAAATACATGAATTCAACATGAAACTCAAGAACTTCTAAAAATAATTCCGTGCGTCCGATTCCTATCAAATCAACTCGAAATGACGCCAAATTTTGTATAAGTCCTAAATCACTATACAAAACTATTCCCAGTCTCGGAATCCCAAACGGACCTCGAAAACACCAAAGTCTGCTCCAAACCAATTTTTAAACAACTAGAAAACCTTTAAGGAACCAACTTTCCACATTAAGCGCTGAAACGCTCCCGGATCACCCAAAAATCGATTCGAATACATGCCGAAGTCCAAAATCATCATACGAACCTATTGAAAACTTCAAATCCCGGTTCTGGAGTTATTTACTCAAAAGTTTGACTCAAGTCAAACTTGGCCACCTTAGGCCACTATTAAGGAACTAAGTGTTCCAAACTTCAATCCGAACTCTTCCAAACCTAAACCAACCATCCTCGCAATTAATAAAACAGTAAAAGCACATACATGGAGTCTTAATTAGAGGAATGGGGATCCCAAAAATAAAATGACCAGTTGGGTCGTTACAATAACGGAAGTGCCGAATAAATATGGATATCTGCTCTGCTTGTCCTCCTTGGTCTCCCAAGTCGCCTCCTTGACTGGTTGACTCGTCAACTGGATCTTCACTACTGAAATCTTCTTATATCTTAAATTGCGGACCTGCCTGTCAACAATGGTAACTAGCTCCTCCTCATAACACAAGCTCTCATCTAGCTGAAATGTATTGTAATCCAACACATGATACATGTTGGCATGATACCTCCGGAGCATAGACACATGGAATACCAGATGAACTCCCGATAAACTATGAGGCAAAGTAAACCTATATGCAACCTCTCCAATTCGCTCCAACACCTCGAATGGACCGATGAACCTTAGACTCAATTTGCCCCTCTTTTCGAACCTCATGATACCCTTAATCGGCGAAACCTTCAGAAAAAACTTCTCATCCACCATAAATGACAAATCACGTGCTTTCTGATATGTGTAATTCTTCTGCCTAGACTGAGCTGTGCAAAGTATCTAATTAATCAACGTTACCTTATCCAACCTCTTTGAATGTATGTAGTCATCACCGAAATAGAGTGTGCAGACTTGGTCAGTCTGTCGATAATGACCCAAATGACATCAAATTTCCTCAACGTCCACGACAAACCAACTACGAATTTCATAGTGATGCGCTCTCACTTCTACTCTGGTATAACCATCTACAGAAGTAAGCCACCTGGACTCTGGTGAACGTACTTAACTTACTAGCAATTCAAATACCTTGCCACATACTCAACTATGTCCTTCTTCATCCACCGCCACCAGTAATGCTGCCTCAGGTCACAATACATCTTCGTGGCACATAGATGAATAGAATAATGAGAACTGTGTGCCTCCTCTAGAATCATCTCCCTCATGCCATCAACATTAGGAACACATAAGAGACGCTGGAGTCGTAGAAAACCATCATCTCTGATAGTAACCTCCTTGGCATCACCTCGTAGCACCGTATCTCTAAGGACCAACAAGTGTGACAAGCCTTGATCCGCTCGAATAAAGAAGACTGAGCCACAACACATGCAAGAACCAGGCTGGGCTCTGAAATATCCAGCCTCACAAGTTAGTTAGCTAAGGACTGAATGTCCAAAGCCAATGGCCTCTCCACTACTGAAATGAATGCCAACTACCCATATTGTCGGCATTTCTGCTCAACTTATCCTAGACCACGTTTGCCTTGCCCGGGTGATAGGGGATGGTAATATTATAATCCTTCAGTAACTCGAGCCGCTTGTGCTGCCTCATATTAAGATCCCTCTGCTTAAACAAATGCTGCAAACTGCGGTGTAGACCTCGCGCGACACTCCATAAAGATAATGCCTCCAAATCTTGAGAGCATGAACTATCGCAACTAACTCCAAATCATGCACATGATAGTTCTTCTCGTGAGGCTTCAACTGACGTGAAGCATATGCAATGACTCACCCCTCATGCATCAATACACAACACAAACCAACGCATAAAGTGTCGCAATACACAGTATACATCCCCGAACTGGAAGGAAAAACCAACACTGGTGTTGTAGTCAATGCGGTCTTGAGCTTCTAAAATCCTGCCTCGTAATCATAGGACTGTTGACGACCAATTTTGGCCCTCTTTTTTCCCAATCAATTTCTCTATGCTTCCTAATTCTTAATAATTTACTAAATATATTTGACATATTTTATCCAAAATATTTGTTATATTTTTCTAGCCGCAAGATTCTAAATTGAAAATTTAATTATTAGTCTTAATATAATTTAGCATATTAATTTTTTATTATTATATCGTGACTATTTATCATTTAATTCTAATAGATCTTAATTATTAATACAATAGTTATTTGCTAATTATATTTTATTCTCTATTTTCTATCTATATAAATGCATACATATACACTAATTATCAATTTCTATAACTATATAATATAATAAATTTTATTATAAATTATTATAATTATGGAAGCATAATGAAATTAATCTAAGAGAAAAGGGACTTTTAAATACAAATTGGGTCATCTCGCAAAGTCCAATTGTTATTCAAAGAGACTATTGTTTAAAATACATATTCTAGATTTCTTGACCCAAAAAGAAGAAAATCAGACCAAACAAGCCCATAAAACAGCCCATACCCGTAGCCCATCTGTCAAACTCTTTCATCTACATAAGCTTCATGTCAGTGACACCTAGGCTCCCAACAGCCAAAAACACACGCCATCCTCATCCCTTCACACTCTGACCCCACATCTTGCCACACGGATTCATCAGAGCAAGTCCATTTTAAGTTAATGGTCAAGATCATTTCTCCTATCTTCTAGAGAATTCCAAAATAAATGCTAGCACTTATTTATTTTATTATGTTATTTACTTATATCAGGATTAATCCCAGCCATTAGATGCATCTAATACAACGGTTGGATTTTTTTCTAGAACTAAAATCAAAGTTTGACTAGGGTTCCATCTCTTTCCCTCTGTCACGACCCCAATTTCCCTCCGTAGGATGTCGTGACGGTACCTAGTCTCTAAAACTAGGTAAGCCTAACAAGTATGCGGAATAACTGAAATATTAAGCTAAAACTCAAATGTCAACAACGGTAATAAATAAAATATGCAACAAGTATAACAACTCCCAAAACCCGGTAGATATAAGTCACAAGCTCTAAAAAGAAATACTAAATATCCCTATACATCAGAGTTTAATGAGGATAAGGAAATAACATAATAAAGACAGAGGGGGACTCCGAGGTCTACGAATGCTGGCAGATGTACCTTGAAGTCTCCATGTACGGACTAGCTCACTGGTACCTGGTCTGGTAGGCAGTACCTGGATCTGCACAAAAGATATGCAGAAGCGTAGTATGAGTACATCACAACGATACCCAGTAAGTGCCAAGCTTAACCTCAGTAGAGTAGTGACGAGGACAGGTCAAGGCCCTACTCGAAATAATAAGAAACAAGGCAGAAGATAAAATAATATAATGAAATGATAGAGAAGTGAAACAATGAGAATTTACAGAAGGTAATAACACGGAATCAAAGAAAGACAAGTACAACATGAAAGAAAAACAAAAATCTTACAAGTTAAGGAAAGACAACAACAACCATTACATCAAATAGAGGAAATCAACAAGGGCATTCCCGAGGTACCGCCTCGTAGTCTCAAAAGTAAATATCTCATAATCTTTCCTTATATCACCGCTGGAGCCTTTATATTTTTGTTTTGAAAATTATTTTCCCGAAATAGCATCCCACGTTTTAGCCAACCTTATCACACCGTATGACTTTTAGTAGTTCCCCTACTAGTCAAGCGTATCAAGCCCACCTTATCTCACCACATGCGTTTCAACACCCAGACCTTATACCACCACATGCGTATCAATAATCATAATGGCACGGTAGAAACCTCGTGCAAACAATAACAACCGCACGACAGAAACCTCGTACAACAATAACAACCGCACGCCAGAAACCTCGTGCAACAACCAAACAATCATCTCAAAAATAATCATGGAAACCAAAACATAACGACTGAAACAACGATATTTTAAGGATAGCAATTTCAAGTAAAGAATCTCACAGTTAAATAAGGAATATGGAATCAGAAAGCAGGTAATTCAACTAAGCATGTAGTACAAGTTACAAGTTGCAACAAGCTTGTGTACGCACTCGTCACCTTGCATACACGGCCCTCACATATCACAAATTGTCACAACAATACCAAATCCTAAGGGGAATTTTCTCCATACAAGGTTAGACAAGTCACTTACCTCAAACCTCGCTTAATCAATCAATAGAAGGCTCTTCCCTTGATTTTCCCACTCCGATCGGCTCGAATCTAGCCAAAATAATTTTATACTATAAATATAACTATACGGAACTAATTTAAATAATGAAATTACGACTTTAGCAAGGGATTAAAAATCGCTTCAAAAAGTCAACCCGGGCCCACGTCTCGAAACCCGACCAAAATTATAAAATTCGTATACCCATTCGATATCGAGTCCAACCATACAAGAATTACTCAAATCCAACCTCAAATCTCTTTTCAAATCCCCAATTTTTAGCCTAAGAAGTTTTCTCAAAATTTTCCCAAATTTCCAACTAAAAATACTAATTGAATGATGAAAAAAATAATAGATTTGTGGGAACTAATAAAAAATGACTCAAGAATCCTTACCCAAATGCTTCCTCTGAAAATCCCTCAAAATGTCGCCTCAATCTGAGCACTCTAGGTCCAAAAATGGATAATGAAATCAAACCCTCGAACTTAGGCCTTTTTTGCACAGCGATTTCGCATCTGCGAACCCACAACTGCTCCTGCAAAATTTTCATCGCAGGTGCGGACTTTACTTAAGTCCACTGAGTCCGCTTCTGAGAGCAAACGGCCGCACCTGCGACAAAACGTGTCGCACCTGCGACCCCACTCGCTCCTGCGCATTTCCCTACCGCAGAAGAGAAGCCGTTTCTGCGGAACCTTTTCCGCACCTGCGAGTCCTGCCTGGAATGCCCATTTCCGCTTCTGCACTCTATCGCTCGCACATGCGAGTCCGCACCTGCGGCCAATCCCACCGCAGGTGCGATGACACCAGAAGCTGGGAGCTTCAACAATTGCATAAGTCCAAAAATGATCCGATGTCGATCTGAATCGCCCCCGAGGCTTCCATCAATTATACCAACAAGTCCTAAAACATGATACGAACTTAGTCGAGGCCTCAAATCACATCAAACAACATCAAAAACACGAATTGCGCATCGATTCAAGCCTAGTAAACTTTTGAACTTCTAACTTTCACATTCGATGCCGAAACATATCAAATTAAGTCTAATTGACCTAACATTTTGCACACAAATCATAATTGATATTATGGACCTACTCCAATTTCCGGAATCAGAATCCGACCCCGATATCAAAAAGTCCACTCCCGGTCAAATATTCCAAAATCTTTCAATTTTTTAACTTTCACCAATTAACGCCGAAATGACCTACGGACCTCCAAATTAATATCCGAACACGCTCTTAAGACCAAAATCATCATATGGAGCTATTGGAACCATCAAAAATCCATTCCGGGGTCGTCTTCACATAATCCGAACTACGGTCGACTCCTATGACGTTAACTTTCAATTTAGGGACTATATGCCCCATTCCACTCTGAAACTCTCCCAAACCCAACACCAAGCACCCCGGCAAGTCAAGTAACTACAAAATGATATAGAGGGAGCAATAAATAGGAGATTAGGGCTAACACTCTCAAAACGATCGTCCGGATCGTTACACCGTCTCTCTCAAAGAAAACATCCGTCTCTTTTCTCTCTGCCATGATAGAGGGTTTTGGCTTCTTCTCTTTTCTTAGCAAAATTTGATTTCCCATATCTTATAATCATAAATTTGTATGTCCATTCTAAGGAAATTCTCGCAAACTCAAAGCAATTTGACTGAAGAATTCAAAATTCATTTGCCATTTACAATGAAGTTGACAAAGGTAAAAAGGGTTCTCTTTTTCATCTCTTCACAATATCGGCAACCGAATCCCTGCTCCTTCTGTCCATATCGTCCTTTGCTTCCTGTTGCACGCCATTTCAAATGGTTCTTTAGCCGTTTGAAACCCTAATCCTTCAAGAATCCCGTCCAAATTAACCCTAGAAAAGCCCTAGTAATTCTTCTATAAATACCGAGGTTTGGTAATAATTTCGGACAACTTTGGAGCCACCGCATCTCTGCCTCTTTAAACAAATTTATTCTTCAAAATACTCTAAAAGTCTTAGTCGTGTAGCCTCTGCTGCTCTTCGCTACAACGGAGGATTTTTTCTTTTCACTTTTCGGAGCTTGTAAAATCCGTGGTTGTAAGCTCGAGTTCAAGTTCGAAGCCAGAGTCCAGTAGATCTGCTTGACGAGCCCCAGTTCCTGCACCACAAAAGGTCAGTAACTTCTCATCTCTTCTTCCTTTTTTTCTTCTTCTCATATCCGAAGTAAATGTATATTTCTTCTTAAGAGTGAGTTATAGTTTGTTTCATGTGTAGAAAGCATGCTCTAAGGTATTATTTGAGTGTAAAAATGACTGATTATGTGCTTTTGTTGTGTGTGAACAAAATAAGAGAGGATTAAAATACTAGAAATTGTCCCATGTTTGTTTCTTAAAATGATAAACTTAGAATGTTTTCCAGCATACCCAAAGCTAGTTTGAAACAACTTAATATAGTGATTTATTGGCTATCTGGATGATTTGCAAAGAAAATAATCTGTTAACACTCCATGAAGTGCAGTGTTAATAAAATATTTTAACACTAGCTCAAAAACTAGTACTACTATTTCCTTTCACTGTTAATAGATAGTATGCCATTAGAATATTTTAATATCTAGTTTTAAGACTTGAAGACAAAGTAGCAAAGCATGTGTTTGTGTGTTACAACAACAACAACAACAATGATCCTAAAAGTCTACTGCCATTTCGTCATTTTACTAGGAAGCATGTGGCTAGAATTTTAATATCTAACTTTAAGACTTAAGACGGAAGTAGAAACCATGTTGTTCTAAGTATTAAGAATCATGTTGGCTAGATTAATCTGTTTCCCCTTTAGATTTCAAATGAACAAGGAAAGTTAATATGCTAGACTTAATATTTAGATTAGAGGACATACCTAAACTTAGAGACTAATGAATCTGTTAGTATAAGATTGCTGAAGTATTTTTAAAATATTTGTTTTATGTGAGTTAATAATCCTGTTGTAGGTTTAGAATCCTTCAAGTTTACTGCTTTTCTATCTCAATTTATTGCCAATATCTTTATTTCTAATTCTTGTCTTTTCTTTTCCTTTGTTTGCATATGCACTTGAAGTAATATGAGTCTTAATGCAAGACTCACCCCCGATCATGGAGTCATCATCGTATCTTAGGCTAAAGGACAAGAAGAAAACAAGCAAAACTTACTTGAGGTCGTCTATGGCGGCTTTCATTAATCTTTACTCATTTTATCTGAATTTCGTTAGTTCTTGTGATTTGGTTCTATTTGAGTTTTTTTTTTATGATTGATGATTAATTTTATCATGTAGACTTACAACTTTAATTTTGGTGGAATACCTCGTTAATTAAGAACTTCTAAGAACATAATCACCTAGCATAATAACTTGACAGACCTTGTCTTAAAATAAAGAGTTTTCAATGACCTTTTACTTTAATAGTTTTCTTGAACACAAGCAAAGGAAAAGTTTATGTAATTTTATTTTTCAACGTGCAAGCCAGTTAAGTATATTTTCTCAAAGAAGGTGCCTCTTTCATAGTATTTAAAACTTTGTACCAAGTCTTAGGTCCTCAAGGAACAATATTTGCGTCAATTTTCAGCTACTCCTATTATTAATTGTTATTTCATTATCCTATTAATCACTTAGTAACTCTACGTAGTTAATACCATTTATTACTTAACTATGAGTGAATTTCATTATTTATAAAATATTAAACATCATAGACATATTTATTTTGATTGAGTCTTAAATTATTAACCTAAGTTTGACCGGTTAACCGTTATTAACGGATTTTAAATGGTGCTTTAAAAATCTTCATTTTAGAATATTTAAAACCCTTACTTAGAATCTTTAGGTTAAGACCATAAAAGAGAGTTTAACTTAAGCTTTTAATAATAGGTGTCTTAATTCACCTTAGAATTAATTAGGTGGCGACTCTCTTTAACTAAATAAATCTCGGAATTTTCAATAGGTTATACTCTAAATTGACCCGTGTTAAAATGGGGTATAACAACTTGGCGACTATGTTGGGGACTTTAATTAGGTTTTAAACTATAACAAACTTAGGTTAATAAAAATGGTTTTTGTATTTTGTGAATGTTTCTCTTTGTTGCCTTATGTGAAAATGTGCTACTTCTTGTAAAATGTAATTGCAATCTTTTATAAACTGTCATTTCGTTTTTACTTTCTCCACTTTTGAAAAATTCACACTAAGCACATACCTAGCAGTTACGTAGTTTGTGGCCATGCACCTTTCATAAAATACCTTTTAGGGGAAAGTTCGTGGGTAAGTCGATCAGCAGTGCAATCGACAGTCACGACTTTCTGCTCTCAAGTCGTCTGCTTGGGAGAAGACCAGTCTAGAAAACCCACTCTTAGCCGACCTAGGATAGAGCTAAACCAAAACCCTTCTTAGGGGCATGCAGCACGCAACCTTAGGAGGCTTAATACTCTAGGTGTATTAAGTCCATTAGTTGGCCTTATCCAAATGTCCAAGCGAGTTTATAACCCCGAGTGATACCTATTCATTCTTTATATGCATTCTTTGAAAGATAAATACTATGTGGACTATTTACTCCTAAAGGGGAAATCTGGTAGGATTAATCTTTTCTGTGATGCAGGAAATCATGAATCAAGTTTTTTACCCAAAGATTGGCATGGTGTTGGACATCCCTCCCAAACTAAAGGCATGGTGGAGAAACTTAGGAGAAAATGTACAATCCAAAGTACGAAAGAAGTTGGGTCATCTACCGTTACTTATGAAGGTTATAACATGTAGGGAAATTATTGAGGCAGCAGTCACCTTTTGGGACGAAGAAAGAGCCGTATTCAGATTTGGGAAAAATGAGATGACGCCATTATTAGAAAAAATATAAGGCTTTATAGAGAATGTGAGTTTGTAATAAGGCAGACATTTTTGGCAAAGCGCTGGCATGATTATTCCAAAAAATCCATCACCAAAGGAGTTCCTTGAAAAGTTTGGTTTTGAGAAAACAATTGGACTAGAGCAATTGAAAGAATCAAAGATACCCCTTGACTTTTTGTTCGACATCTTTGGCCGCTCAGATGCTTTCCTACGACATCGAGAGGCGTTCTCCTCACATGCTTCTTGGAGCGAAAAGAGGGTACTCGCTTTTTTGGTTTGTTTCCTTAGGCTTGTAGTATTTCCTCGAGGAGCAAAATAGGAGATTCACATCCGACTTTTCATGGTTACTGATGCATTATGTAATGGCATTGATGGAAAGTCATAGACCATAGTGCCGATGGTTGTTGCAGATATATACCGAGCTTTGGGCCTTTGCAAGAAGGAATTTAAATATTTTGAGGGATGTAATTTGTTGTTGCAGCTGTGGTTTATGGGGCATCTCCAAAAGATCAATGGAAGTCAAGAGCTTTACAAATAAAATGGTGCTAATAATATCACTTCATACACGATCCCAGTGGTTGCATTCAAGCATCCAAATAGTGTTAAATGATGGGGCAAGATACCTAGCAAGTTGACCGACACCACGATTCAATGGATGTTTTCTTGGTATCCTTCTGAGAATGTCTTAATCCGTGGAAAATACTACCTTACTTGGTTCTCATCGGGCTTCGAGGACTTCAACTCTATGCTTCATTACGAGTTATGATACAAGCCGGAAGAAGGCAAGTCATACCACAAGTTGATAACATGGACCATTATAGAATTGACTATGATAATGATAAGATTCCTTTTGCAAAGGAAATTCTCAAGATGTGGAGAAACAAAAGAGCTATGGTCAAGGATACAGTTGCACCAGATAGGTACCAGGTTGGATGTGACACATTTTACTCAGAATGGTTGCATGCCAACCTTGAAGATTTTGTCACAAGAGGGATTAATATAGGAGGCCTGATGAAAGACAAGGCAGTTGTAGCTGAAATTAAGTACAGTTGGCTGAAAAGAAGGGTGTCCAAGTATGAAGCAAAGCACATAGAGCAGCATAAGAAGGACAACAAAGAGATTGAAATGTTGAGACAACGAGAGGAAATTCATAGGCAACAAATAGAAATATAAAAACAACAAGCTTTGGAAATGGAGCAAGGCCTCAAAGATTTGGATGGGGACCCCGAGGAGCAATTCATAGAATGCTATGGCCAAGAACTCAACGAAGGAGGAAAGTTAGCCATGGTTTACCTTGTGAAGAACAGCCAGAAAATTGACGAGGCAATCAGAGCAGCGAAAAGGTTAAGGGGCGATGAAGGACTCTCCTCAGTCAATTATATTGGAACTATGTTGTAATCTTTATTTCAATTAAGGCTATGCCATTGTAATCGTTTTAGACTAAAGCTATGATGTTTCTCTTTTCATTTATGTACTAAGACTTGAATCATCAATGAAAGTTTGTTTTGGGGTGTCTAATTAAGGAGCAATGGAATGATATATAATGGTGTGTTTATCTCTCAAAGTTTTGCTAGGCCTACCTCTGGCACAAAGAGGTCCCGTACATACTAGGTCGCGCTATCAATGTCTGATTTATTTGTATTATTCACTACGTGATTTGTTTGCTATGTGATATACTCGCTTTCAAATTTAATCACCCCTTACTAACATTGTCTTTTGTTTCTTTTTTTAAAAAAGGTTTTCTATTTTATTACTCCCCAGGGTTGATTTGTGTTGACTGCGAACTGGCTGAACACCCATACTTTACGAGATCCAAAGAACGAGCATCTACCAATATGACTGGTTCAACCACATCTAATAAGACAGGCTTGGGACTTGTCACCATTCAGCGAGACAAACCGGAGGCTTCGGAAGGAAGGGAGGTTACCCTTTGTGATGAGCACATCACCTAGTTGTCACAATAAGTGGCTAAACTGCAAAGTGAAATTGAGCGGCTTTTGTAACCGGACGTTTTGAGCTCTAGCATGTCGTTCGGCGGTTTGAGGTCATGAGCAACTTCACTTCAAGTATTATGACTTGTACGCATGGTCAGGATTGAATTTCGGGAAGTTTGGAGTTGAATTTGAAAGAAATTCTCATTTCGAAAGCTTTAAGTTGAAAGAATTGACTAAGATTGGATTTTAGAGTAAACGGTCTCAAAACCGAGATTTGAAGGTTTCAGCAGGTTCGTATGATGATTTCGGACCTGGGCGTATGTTCGGATCGGGTTTTGGATGCCCCGGGAGAGTTTCGACACCTATTGTGGAAGTTAGCATTTTGGAAGAATTTCATTAATTTGAGTTGAAGTGCATTTTAATGTTATCAATGCTTGTTTGGAATTTTGAGTCTGGGAATAGCTCTGTGTGGTGATTCCGGTATTGGGAGCTCGTCCGAAAGTGAATTTGGAGGTCCGTAGGTCATTTTGGGGCCATTTGGCGAAAGTTAGAAATTTGAAGGTTTTTGAGAAGTTTGACCGGAAGTGGACTTTTTGATATCGAGGTCAGATTCCAATTCCGGAAGTTGGAGTAGGTCCGTAATGTCAAATGTGACTTGTGTGCAAATTTTGAGGTCAATCGGACGTGAATTGATATGTTTCGATATCGAATGTAGAAGTTAAAATTTTAAAGTTCATAAAGCTTGAATTGAGTTGCGACCCACTATTTCGATGTTATTTGAAGGCTCAACTAAGTTCGTAATGTGTTTTGGGACGTGTTGGTATAATTAGTTAAGGTCCCAGGGCCCCGGGTGGATTCCGGGTAGTTAACAGATCGAATTTGGAATTTGAAGAAGGGCTGAAGCAGCTGAGCATCTGGTGTAACCGCACCTACGTGAAGAGGGCCGCAGGTGTATGCCCGCAAGTACGGGAAAATGGCTTGCAGAAGCGGAAGGGGACAGGCTGCTGAGAACCGCAGAAGCGGAAAGATTTGCGCACCTGCGAAGGCGCATGTGCGAAGAGAGAAACGCGGGAGCGGACGCGCAGATGTGCCGCATAGAGCGCAGGTGCAAAAATATTGGGCCGAGCTGGAGCCGCACCTGCAATGGGATTTCTGTAGGTGTGGGACTGCAGATGCAGCCAAGGCACTGCAGGTGCGAAAGTCGGGGTTGGGCAGTGTCTTCTTTAAAGCGAGGGTTTGGCTCTATCTCATTTCATTTTCACCCACGGGAGCCGAATTTGGAGCACATTGGAGTGCCATCTTCTTCAATCATAATGGGGTAAGTGCTTTCTTCACAATTTTGAGTTAAATACATGAGTTAATATGGATTTGAACATGGGAATTAGTAGAAATTTGGGCTTTGGTGGAAAAAACCCTAGAATCTTGTATATTTGAATTTTGACCATGAATTTTGGACATGGAATTGAGAATAAATTATATATTTGAGTCCGTTATGTCATGGGAAAAGTTTATCTTCGTAAATATTCAGAATCCGGGCATGTGGGCCCGAGGGCGATTTTATCGACTTTTCGAACGAAATTGGGAATTATTGTAAATATGATTATAATGAGTATTAGAGTATATATTTATGGATTTGCTTACTTATTGACTAGTTTTGGAGCGTTGGGCATCGATTTGAGTAGATTGAACGGCTTGGGAGTCAGTTATAAAACTTTGGAGCGAGGTAAGTCTCCTTTCTAACCTTGTAAGAGGAAATTAACCCCATAGGTGAATTAAATAAATGTTTGTACCTAATTGTGGGGGCTACGTACGTACGAGGTGACGAGAGTTCGTACGTAGCTACTATTATGCTATTGTCGGTAGTTTAGGACCCGTATCATGCTATACTTAGAATATTTGTGCCCTTACTTTCTAATATAATCACTTAGTCATGATAGAAATTGATAAAAGATATGTATAAGGTTAAATTCACTTACTTGAAGGTTTGTATGAGATAGTTGACTGTAAATGAGAAACTTATATTTTCTTAAAAAATAATTGTTATTTGTGGATCGCGCCGAGCGCCTCGGTAGTAAATAGATGCATCTATGGTTCGCGCCATTCGACCCTCTAGCAGTGCACAGTTTAATATTATGTTGGATCGGGCCGTACAAACTCGGCATGATTTGCGCATGACTTAATTGATTGATTTGGAATTATTGATAATTGATATGGCCTCATTGGCCGGAGATATAAATTGTTAAAAGATGAAAATAAATTTGAAAATCCCCTATTAACAAGAGAATTATTTACCTGCCTCATGTTATTGTGTTTACTGTTGACTCATAAAAATCTATAATTCATCATATCATTGGTATATTAATTATAGCCCATAATAAGTGTCCGAGTCGACCCCTCATCACTACTTCTTCGAGGTTAGGCGAGATACTTACTGGGTACGCGTTGGTTTACGTATTCATGCTATACTTGTTGCATATTTTTGTGCAGGTACACATATGTTTAGCGTCCTTGTGGACGCAGAGGTGCGATTATGGCGAGAACTTAGGTGAGCTGCATTCTATACGACGCTCCGTAGCCAACAGAGTCTGCTTCAGAGTACTTATATTTTTCCTGTCCAATTGTATTCCGAACAGCTGTTATATTTTATTTACATTTTTAGTAAATGCCCATGCACTTGTGACATTGGGTTTTGGGAATGATTATGGGTTACACTGTATTGGAAATTGTCTTAAGATATTATTACGTATTTTGTAAACTCCATCTTCTGCTATTTAATTAAGGGGAATAGCTATGATTTTAAAAATATTAAAATGAGAATTTACTAATTATTGGTGTTAGCTTGCTTGACAGTAGTGTCCGGCGCCATCACGACCTTTCGAGGATTTTGGGTCGTGACAACATGGTATCAGAGTACTAGGTTCACGTTGGTCTCACGAGTCATGAGAGAGTCTAGTAGAGTCTTGTGGATCGGTACAGAGACGTCTGTACTTATCTTTGATAGGCTACAGGGCTGTTAGGAGCACTTCCCTTCTTGATTCCTCATCGTTTGATTTGATTCCTTTGAGTCTTATGCCTTCACTTCCTTCCCATTCAATCTTATGCGACGTGAAGCGCTTGCTATCGATCGAGAATTGAGGAATTGTAATGGTACTACAGATGTGGTGCGGGATGTTTCTCCATGCATAGTTGATTGGGTTATTGTCGTCACCTTGTGGAAGGATATTCTGTCATTTCAGCTCAGTAGCTGTACTTCTGAGAGCTTTGAGGCTATGCATAGGTTGCTATGTTGTTCATGAGTTGTTATCGCACAATATTGATGTGATGGTAGGATGCTTGCCTATGTCTCGGGGTAGTGAATGACTTGAAAGGAGGTTTACTCAGTGCATGGTTTAGAGATTTGGTACTTTACTTCTGACGAAGGAAAGGCCATCGAACTAAGAATGTTCAGACTTGGGTTGATGAAGTAGCGGGACTCGATATTTTCGTGTGTGGTGGAATCTTCGCCTGTGATGTGGCGTCATCGTCCTTGATTGGTTATAATGTGTTAAGTTCGCTGGTGTTATAGTTTCCTTCAATTCGCCTTGGGGCAGAGTATTATAAATGGTGCCGGGAAAGTGGCTGTCTAAGGTCACAGTGTGCAGTGGTTCAGGATCGAATCGACATTCCTGGTATTGATGGCTCGAGAAAGATAATTTTCGAAAAGGTTTAAAGTTGGTAGCGATCTATCGGTTCAAGTGCTACAGAGGTAGATTTTTATTTAAGGCAACAACTGGGCAGCGAAGGATAAGGAAGGATATGTGGGATGTGCATTGCGATGGATAAACTTATAGAAGGCCAAGTGTGAGAAACATGAGTCGGGTAGTTACTTAAAGGAGTAAGTTTGACCAAAGTGGGAGAGTGGCAGAGTAGCATGTGGGTTCTGTGATAGGATAGCTACACGCCTTGAGGAAAGTTTAGAGTGATTTGGGATTCATAGTGGACAATGACTAGGTCTACGGGCTTAATTTGGAATATTGGTTGCTATATTGAGGAAGATTAGATACAACAGAAATGAGTTGCTTGATATGAAGAAGGTTACAACATGACTTTGGATTGGAATGTATTGTCGCACCTTTAGTTAATGTCCATGAGGAGTGAACGGACTGGTGCAGCTGGTGAATGAGCTTAGACTCAGGATGGTCTACTGATTTCGTAGTAATTATACCCAGTGCAGCGACGTTGGAATATGTCATCATGTAATTTCCACATGTGGGTTATCTCCTGTGAACAGGTTAGCGGTCGCGTGGTGTTGACGAAGCTTCTGCAGAGAATTTTACTGGCTACCCGGTAAGAGATTGAATATGTAAATGTGGCTAGTGGTTCGAAGTGTTCATTAAAGGTTAATGGAAGGATTTCAAGGAATTTGGCGGGTTGATTGTGCAAGATCATGTCAATAGGAGGTAAGGAATCTTGGTGGATTCCAGGGTTATGCAATGGTAGCTTCCAGCTAAGTGGGAGATCCCCACCGTCTATGATTAGATTGTGTAATTGTCAACTAGTACGGTTTTTGGCTATCAGTGTATTGATGGGTCGCTATGACTAAGGGAAGAGAACATCAGCAGTAATTTGAGCAAAGGATTTGAGGAATGTGTACTATATTTGGCCTTATCGATTCGTGTTCAGGTTTGGGGGAGACTCAAAATCTAGGCTTCGTATGGAAGTGATGTATAAGGAAAATGATTCAACCGGGTGCTTCTTTGAGAAGGCGTCCATGTGCTAGAGGAGCCTTGGAGTTCGATTATGTTTGGGACCAAGACAGAGTGGGTGACTCTCAACAATGGTCCTAGTAGATTCAAAATTTAAGTGTGGTGCCTAAGAATTTCAAGCCAGTAGTATGGTTAAGTATTAAGCTTTTGCAGTGGATTATAAAAGGGGCTTGGAGTGTTCTATGTTATCTTTGGTATGCGGTGTAGCAGTGGAAGAATGGGAGAAAATAACTTCGGAATCATAGGGAAATTATCAGAATGAGTGTGCCCGTAGAAGAAGCGAATATGCGCACAAAGAGGGTATGAAATGGTTTGTGGGTTTTGAGACAATGTGGTCTTATGAAATAGTATCACTCGGGACGAGTACAGATTGAGTTCGCTATATTTTGAATGGAGCTATTATTATTCCTAAGGTAAGTCCTGGGTAAATTAGAAGAAGTCGAATTCGGTTAGCAATGGTTGAATTGGCATAATGATGGCAATGATTAGCTCCTTCAGTGTGTTGGGTTATTCATGTGATTTGTAACGATACGTGCGAGGTTTGACAGTCGCCGTAACTGATCTTATTTGGAGGCTTTTGAGTATTTTGGCTTGTTAGGCGCAGATGGATCCCGGAAGGGTTATGGTGGTTTAGACCACTATTTGAGGTTGGCATTTTCTGCGGATATGAGGATTCAGTCGCGTGTTATGATGGTTCTATTGGAATGAGCTAAGTAAAAGGCTTCTATGTGATGAAGTGTTTACCCTATTAATAGTTTGGAAGTTAAGATGAAATTCATGTACTCTTACGCATTGGCATGATTAAGTGCAGTGATCGGCATGGGATTCGGAGGTTGAGGATCAAGGTTGCAGTTTGGTGTCGACAAGAATGTCAAGAGCTCGGATGAGAGGGAAAGGATTCAGATGGTTAGAGTAAGCTGGTATTGTCTTTAGCGTCACCTGAGATCGGTGTCCTGTGTAAGAGGCTTTGAGTAGTGATTTCGGATTTTTGATTTGCTTTACAGCATTTGTGCGGCCGGTGGTATGGATGTGCAGACTTGTTATCTAGTGCGGAAGGTCGTGGGAGCACGTCCCATGGGAAGATTGTATAAGTGTGACATATAGTCACTTGATTTATTGAAGATTGGAACCAAGTATGGAGATTGCGGTACTAGTGTTCATGTAAGAATTTATGGAGGGCGCTCGGTTCATTTGGTTGTGGACTGTGGAGGTTTGTTCCGGATATGATGGTTGTTCTTGTGTGTTATGGGGAAAAGGGTTATTATGGACCCTTGAAATGTTATTAGCCCAGTACAGTGCGATCAAAATCGGCTTGAGGTCTATGAAAGGATTTAAAAATGAATATGGGCTCTGTATCAGGCTGGATGTGTTCATTTCAGCATAGTGCTCCTTATGGAGGAGTATTCAGACGTTGGATGTCTTTTTGTCGTCGGCTATTTCACGTAATACTATATTGTGCCGTGTGAGTTGTGAAATGTCTTGATAAATTTCACATGTGCAGAGGTTCCACGTAGTGATGATGTTATGTGAGCAGGATGTCTCTCGAGATTCAGATCATATATCGCACCTTAGTTGTGCTCGACTTTTGTAGCGTATGGCACTATATATCTCCCCAGGGATGGTATTATGCACTTAGCGTGCTCGTGGCCGATATTCAGGTATTTTGTAATAATGATCATTCTAGCTCTGTAAGTATCTCCTTATATAGATTTTATGTGTGGATCGAGTGGCACGCCGCCACATACATGTTGTTTGGATCGGGTTGCGTGCCACAACAATGTGATGTCGAGTACAGTTCCCTATATCTGTTCTAATGTGTTTTGTTTCTCATTTCCTGAGGAAGGTTCATAATGCCTTTTCGGTTGTTTAATTAGTTATGCGGGTTGAGTAATCCTTTCTAGAGTTCATTTACCTTAGGTATCACGTTCGGGTTTGTAGCTTATTGGCACATTGTGGCGTCATATGCGACTTTTGGCAGTGCCTGAGGTGGCTTATTGCCTCGGCAACTTATATTGGATGGGACGAGATTTTTGGATCTGGGATCAATGCGATCTGATTATATAAAGCATATTAAAGAAGCAAATACCATTATTCGGTTCATAGTGGGGTGATGATTCTAGTCAAGAGGAGAGGTTCAATGATTTGTTGACTTGGCAGTTGGTTATGAATTTCTACATGCCTCTTCCGTCTTGGCGGTATTGCCAGAGTTGAAACAAGACTTATATATGTCATGAGGTGTATTAGAAGTATCAGATTCGTGAGATTTAGGCTATTATTATCAGAGGATGTTATGGGTCATGTAAGTTATGCAGTGCGTAGTGTGGATCCGGCAAAGGTATACAATCATGTATTGGTACATCGTATAGAGATTGATACTGTGTTCGTATGATGGAAGAAGGCATGGCAGAGAAATCCAAATGTTGGAATTGGTCTTTAAGGCCTAATGTGCTAAGTAAAAGGAAAAATCTTCAGATTAGCTCGAATTAATGTGCTCGACTGAGTTGTGATAGCACGGGTAGGTGCACAAGGTGTTAAGCAGTGATTTCAGACAACTCCAGAGCAGTTCTTAGCACGTTAGAGGACGAACGTATGCTTAAGTGGGAGAGAATGTAACGACCCGACTGGTCGTTTTGAGCTCTAGCGCATCATTCGGCGGTTTGAGGTCATGAGCAGCTTCACTTTAGGTATTATGACTTGTACGCATGGTCGGGATTGAATTTCGGGAAGTTCAGAGTTGAATTTGAAAGAAAATTCTCATTTCGAAAGCTTTAAGTTGGAAGAATTGACTAAGATTGGATTTTAGAGTAAACGGACTCAGAATCGGGATTTGAAGGTCCAGCAGGTTCGTATGATGATTTCGGACCTGGGCGTATGTTCGGATCGGGTTTTGGATGCCACGGGAGAGTTTCAACACATATTGTGGAAGTTAGCATTTTGGAAGAATTTCATTAATTTGAGTTGAAGTGCATTTCAATGTCATCAATGTCTGTTTGGGATTACGAGTATGGGAATAGCTCCGTATGGTGATTCCGGTATTGGGAGCGCTCCCGGAAGTGGATTTGGAGGTCCGTAGGTCATTTTGGGGCCATTTGGCGAAAGTTAAAAATTTGAAGGTTTTTGAGAAGTTTGACCGGAAGTGGACTTTTTTATATCGGGGTCGGATTCCGATTCCGAAAGTTGGAGTAGGTCCGTAATGTCAAATGTGACTTGTGTACAAAATTTGAGGTCAATCGGACGTGATTTGATATGTTTCGACATCGAATGTAGAAGTTAAAATTTTAAAGTTCATAAAGCTTGAATTGAGTTGCGACCCACTATTTCGATATTATTTGAAGGCTCGACTAAGTTCATAATGTGTTTTGGGACGTGTTAGTATAATTGGTTAAGGTCCCGAGGGCCTCGGGTGGATTCCGGGTGGTTAACAAATCGAATTTGGAATTTGAAGAAGGGCAGAAGTAGTTGAGCATCTGGTGTAACCGCACCTGCATGAAGAGGGCCGCAGGCGCGGGAAAATGGCTCGTAGAAGATGAAGGGGATAGGCTGCTGAGAACCGCAGGAGCGGAAAGATTTGCGCACCTGCGAAGGCGCAGGTGCGAAGAGAGCAACGCAGGAGCGGACGCGCAGATGCGCCACTTGGAGCGCATGTGCGAAAATGTTGGGCCGAACTGGAGCCGCACCTGCGATGGGATTTCCACAGGTGCGGGACCGCAGATGCAGCCAAGGCACCGCAGGTGCAGAAGTCGCGGCTGGGCAGTGTCTTCTTTAAAGCGAGGGTCTGGCTCTATCTCATTTCATTTTCGCCCATGGGAGCCGAATTTGGAGCACATTGGAGTGCCATCTTCATCAATCATAATGGGGTAAGTGATTTCTTCATAATTTTGAGTTAAATACATGAGTTTATATGGATTTGAACATGGGAATTAGTAGAAATTGGGGCTTTGGTGGAAAAAAACCTAGAATCTTGTATATTTGGATTTTGACCACAAATTTTGGACATGGAATTGAGAATAAATTATATATTTGAGTCCGTGATGTCATGGGTGTTGATACCCAATTTTTCCTCATATGTTAAATATATATATGTATATATACACTTTCAAAAAAGTACATATGCATCATCATTTAGTTTATAAGCATATACAAGTATTTTTTATAATTTTCCATAATTTTTAAAGGTTTTAAATCGATTTATTTTCGAATTTTTTATACCCAGTAATTATCCTTCAAATTATTTTTATGATGATTAAATAATCTAAACTTATCATTTACACCAACATGATGTTTTAAATATTTTCAGTGCATTTTTTAATTACATTTGCATTTCTAGGGCTAATTGCACATTTTTGCAATAATAGCCCACATTCATGTATAATTATATTATTTATGCGAAAATGACTCTTTATATTTTTATAATGTTAAGTAATTATTTTTAATCATTTTAGTGCACAAATAATATTTTGTTATTTATTAATTACTTTTATAAATTATTATTTTATTAAATATTGGGTATTTAAAAACTAGCCTAAAATCCTACCTATTTTCGAACCAATTACTAGCCCAAAATCTAATACCCTAGCCCAAATAACCCCCAGCTCAAATCAATTAACCCAACCCTACAACTCGGTCGCGACCCGTTTTAACCACCCGACCCAGTTCCCCTCTAATCGTGGTCGTTGATCTCTGAGATCAACGACCCACATTAAACCTTCCCTTTTAATTACCACTCTCATCCCTAACCCTAATCATTTCCCACCGTCCGCAGCTCCCATATCCCACCTCCCTTCTCCCTCCTAAGAACCCTAGCCGCCGCCCCCCTAAAATCTCTCCTAATCCCATACGATATGGGATTCTATGGCTACCCTTTGCCATATACGACCTCTCTTTGGTACTGATTCATCTTCTATACTGCTTGCCTAAACATGGTAAGCAGATCTCATAAGGAGCGAACCAAAATCAGTTCAAATCCTTGACTTTTCCGATATTCTGTCTACATTCATCATCTTGCTCTTTGTAAGTACGAATATTTGTGTATCTCTTACGGATTCTTACTTACCCTAAAATTAGGGTTTTCAGATCTCTTTTAATCGAACCAAAATAGATTCTATTCTCTGATTTTAAGTATTATTATGTCCATATTCATCCTATATTCTACTATGGTATATTTTTATTATATTTTTGTCAATATTTCTCTTACCCTAAAATTAAGGTTTTTAGATTTTCTTAAATCAGAACAAATTTAGTTTGACCCTCTGATTTTTAGTGCTATTTGGGTCTATATTCATCCTATGTTATTATTTTTGTGTATATTCTGGTAATATTTATTTTCCTAAAAACTAGGGTTGCTTGAATTCTCCTAAATTGATTCTGAATCAATTTCGCATGTTATTCTTTCCTTTTCTTTTGAGGTTGATTGATTGTTTTCCTTGTCCGTGTGTTTAATTTTTACCACTGTATAAACCCATCCCCTTTCCCCCTTTAGAAAGACTGGAATCACTATTCTCTTACTAAAAACTGAAATTTTCTACTCTATACTTGTTCACTATTC
Organism: Nicotiana otophora; assembly: GCA_000715115.1. Taxonomy (NCBI): domain Eukaryota; kingdom Viridiplantae; phylum Streptophyta; class Magnoliopsida; order Solanales; family Solanaceae; genus Nicotiana; species Nicotiana otophora. Next base: position 133,211 of record AWOL01S0014912.1, on the reverse strand, counting down.
GATTCTGTTTGGTTCTTGGTCGGCTGAAAGCCAAGGCCACCGGACTTCTACTTTTTCTGACCTCTCTTGGGTGTGAGCACTTCCTGGGTTCTTGAAACCCTTGGAACTTGACACATTCAGGATTCTGGGTCCTTACTGCAGTCTTTTTCTTGTCTATCGAACAGTCACTCATTAGTTTCTAACTTTCGCAATGTTTATTATGTTCTAATTAGCATGTTCTCTGAACTGCATGATCTAGTGCATTTCTTTGACTCTTTTCTGCCTAATTCTTCTTGTGATTGCTAGCTTAATAATGCTTTGCACCTAGCCTAATTAATTTAGATAAAATGAAGTATGCTTAGTTTAGTTTGTGATAACCTGAAAAATCTGTTTTGACTATATGGTTCAATCTATGTTCTCTGCCTAATTCTGAACTTCTAATGACCAATTTGATGTTATTAGTATGCCCTAACTTGTTTAATACATTTACTCTGAATGTTATATGCCCTTATGACTATGGTTATCACCCTATGTATTCTTGCCATATCCAATCTATACCTCTAACGACTTGTGATCCTTTAAAACCAATCTGCCTTAACTGACACTCTCTATGTTACATGATCCTGTTTGCATTATAATGCTTAACTCCTGTGTTTGGTATAATATGATCTCTTAAGTCCTAAATTAGTTGCATTACTTGGTTTTAATAGTCTAATACCATTGCCTGTTAACTTGCAATCCCAGGCTCCTTGTTCCTTATCATATGTCACCCTGCCCAGTGTGTTAATTTGCTTTTGGAGTTCATTATGTGATTATCTTACAAGTTTGCAAATATTTTCCAAACCTATTACCCTACTACTATTTTCACTGGTTGTTTCTTGTTTAATTCTGGTGCTGGCTGAAAGCCAAAGCCCTTCCCCTAAGTCTCCTCTATCAACCTCCCTAGTGTGAGCACTGACCTGGGTTCTTGAAGCCCTTGGGAACTCTGACACACTAAGGTCCAAGGTTCTTTGCCACCTTTTTTCTAATTCCTCAACTTTGCCCCCTCTCCTTACCTACTAGATAAACCAGTTGGTTTGTGTAAATGGCTACACCTCTGGGACTTTTGATGGCTACTGGATGTGGGCTATTTTGTGTGAATGAAGATTATTTTTGGGCTGTTGTGAAACAGTGTTGAAGGCCTAGCTAGGCTAGGTATACATTGGGCCTGCCTTAGGCCCACTATAGCTATTCTGTAATTCTGTAATTTATTTCACTCATTGGGCTTGTAATAATGTTATAATAACAATTGGGGTGTGTAAAATTGGGAAAAGGGGTTTATTTTAATATTTGCATGAAACGGGTAGAAATCCTGCCTATAGGTGTTTACTTTGCTCGAACATGTTCTGCTATTGTGTGTGTTAGATAACCTGCCTATAAGTATTTAATTCGTTTAACACATTTTGTTTCTACATGCTAGATGTCATGCCTATAGAAAATAAAATGACCAATGTCTCAATGTGCATTACAGTATATTCATTAAGTGCTACGACCATAGGGTTCTGTTAATTTATGTTCTACCAAATCTGCATTTTAGAAATCATGCCTATAGGGGTTAATTGGTTAATGTGTTGTTGTTATAATTGCTCATTTAGGAAACATGCCTATAGGAGCTAAAATCAGTTTCAATCACTAATCGTAGAAATCTTGCTTTAAGTGCTAAAATTGAACTTTCAACACTGTTTCATTGCTTAACTCCGCCGCTTTTAGAAAGCATGCCTATAGGATCAAACTGGGTAATTCTGAATATTTTCTGTTATTATCACCGCCAATTAGTGCATAAATCATCTAGATAGCATGCCTATAGGTTTAATCGCTTATAACCTGTAATTAGTAGGCAACTGTGTAGTCACTTAGAAATTATACTTTGCATACAAAACTGTCTGCACGTTCAAAATCCAGGTCACATAGAAACCATATTTATAGGGCCTAATGACTTTAATTTGTCTCAATCCTGAAATTGTCTAACGTTTAATGTGAAAATTTGTTCGCATGCATTTGTTTTTTAAGTGTGGAGGCTAACTTGAGCCCTTAATTGCTTTTATATCAAGTCCAACTTGTTTTGTATGTCACATAGTTTTATCATTTCTGAGCAGCCTAAGCTAAGTCTAGAAACTATCCAAAATAGAGGTCCAAATGCCTCCTGGGCCATAGGCATGGGACGGGTAGTGCACGCACAGGGCACGATTTAGAATCAACTAGTGCGCTTTAGGTAAAAACTTAAAGATAGTAATCGGGTAGCAGGAGATGATAGTCTGTGCCCGTTGAATAATACGAGTAACACCCCATCTCAAGGGAGTTACAAAGTATTATTTATGTTGCACGGGGTGATCCTTTAGGCTAAAAAAACTTAGGACCCCCCATCTTGTCTTTAAACCAATTATCTGTGTTTACTCAAGGACTTTCTAATAATGATTTCTTTTCAAACTTCTTGTTTTTATCTCTGACTATTTGACTAATTCATATAATTCAAGTTTGGCCGAGACCCGCAGTTGTAGACCTCGAAGAGTGCCTAACACCTTCTCTTCAAAGTAATTTGAGCCCTTACCCAATCTATGGTGACACAAACTGGTTAAAGTAGAGTTATTTGCAAATAGGTGCCCTAACGCACCTCAAACCTGTTAGGTGGCGACTCTCTCTTTTAACACCTTCCTTTAAAAGAGTTTTTACGTGTCAAAACCCGATTTTGTGAGAAAGAGGGGCACAACAGCGGGCAAAGTTTATCTTCAAAAATTTTCGGAATCCAGGCAAGTGGGCCCGAGGGCGATTTTATCGACTTTTCGAACGGAATTGGGAATTGTTGTAAATAGGATTATAATGAGTATTAGAGTATATATTTCTGGATTTGCTTACTTATTGACTAGTTTTGGAGTGTTGGGCATCAATTTGAGTTGATTGAATGGCTTGGGAGGAGGTTATGAAACTTCGGATCGAGGTAAGTCTTCTTTCTAACCTTGTAAGAGAGAATTAACCTTATAAGTGAATTAAATAAATGTTTGTACCTAATTGTGGGGGCTACGTACGTACGAGGTGACGAGAGTCTGTACGTAGATACTATTATGCTATTGTCGGTAGTTTAGGACTCGTATCATGCTATACTTGGAATGTTTGTGTCCTTACTTGCTAATATAATCACTTAGTCATGATAGAATTGATAAAAGAATTGTATAAAGTTAAATTCACTTACTTGAAGGTTTGTATGAGATAGTTGACTGTAAATGAGAAACTTGTGTTTTCTTGAAAAATAATTATTATTTGTGGATCGGGACGAGCGCCTCGGTAGTAAATAGATGCATCTATGATTCACGCCATTTGACCCTCTGGCAGTGCACAATTTAATATTATGTTGGATTGGGTCGTACGACCTTGACATGATTTGCGCATGACTTAATTGATTGATTTGGAATTATTGATAATTGATATGGCCTCATTGGCCGGAGATATAAATTGTTAAAAGATGAAAATAAATTTGGAAATCCCCTATTAACAAGAGAATTATTTACCTGCCTCATGTTATTGTGTTTACTATTGCCACATAAAAATCCATAATTCATCATATCATTGGTATATTAATTATAGCCAATAGTAAGTGTTCGAGTCGACCCCTCGTCACTACTTCTTCGAGGTTAGACGAGATACCTACTGGGTACGTGTTGATTTACATACTCATGCTACACTTGCTGCATATTTTTGTGCAGGAACACATATGTTTAGCGGCCTTGTGGGCGTAGAGGCGTGATTATGGCTGGGACTTAGGTGAGCTGCATTCTATACGACGCTCCGTAACCAACAGAGTCTACTTCAGAGCACTTACATTTTTCCTATCCAATTGTATTCCGGACAGCTGTTGTATTTTATTTTACATTCTTAGTAAATGCTCATGCACTTATGACACCGGGATTTGGGGATGATTATGGGTTGCACTATATTAGAAATTATTTTAAAGATATTAGTACGTATTTTGTAAACTCCATCTTCTGCTATTTAATTGAGGGGAATAACTATGGTTTCAAAAATATTAAAATGAGAATTTACTAATTATTGGTGTTGGCTTGCCTGATAGTAGTGTTCGGCGCCATCACGACCTTTCGAGGATTTTGGGTCGTGACAGCTTTGGAACCTTACCAACCTTTCCATCAGCCTCAACACGCCACTTCCCGAAGAAAGGACAAATGCACCTATCCCACCACCTTTGCCGTCTTTTGACTCACCTGCCCCTGAACACTTCCCACCAAATCCTCCATTCCACAATACCAACCCAACATTCACCAACACACTTTCTAACCACTAACAAGCCAGCCTATCGACCTTTACTACATCGTATGTTTCCCAACCACCACCATCCCAAAGCGCACCACTCACCTAAAACCACAATGTAACCCAACACATACCAGAGGCACACGTCACTATTCCTTGCATGCAATATGTGCCGCCGGTATATATAGTGGAAGCACAGCCTTTTACTATCCCTATGCCTTGCCAACTTCATTCTGAAGTGTATCAGTATCCAGAAACAAAAAAATAAGTAAGGGCCAAAGTCGACGAATATATGGAGAAAGAGATTCATGAGTTGAACGAAGCATTCAAAAGTCTCAAAACTGTTAGGAGTATGGAAGGTCTAGAGTAAGAGGATCTATGTGTTCATCCCGATGTTGATTTGCCTGCAGGATATAAAGTACCAAAATTTGACATGTTTGATGGAAAATGAAACCCACGTGCTCATTTGAGGTCGTATTGTGATAAGCTAGTAGGAGTAGGAAAGGATGAAGCTTTTTATAAGGAGTCTTACTGGGAAGCCCTTGATTGGTACACAAGTTAAGATACACAGAAATGTCACAGATAGAGTGTCATGGCACAAGAATTCATGGACAAATTCATATTTAACACCGAGACCAACCCAGATAGGTTCTATTTGATGACGTTGGAGAAGAAAGTAACAGAATCCTTTAGAGAGTATGCCATGAGACGGAGGGTAGAAGTAGCAAGAGTCCAACCCCTGATGGGAGAGGATAAGATGACGACTACTTTTATTCGATCTCAAAAGGATGTGACATACTATGAGAGATTGATAAGCATGTTGGGGAAGAAATTCTCAGAAGTTGTTAGGATAGGAGACGTTATAGAGAAAGGTCTCAAGTCTGGAAAGATTACAAACTTGGCAGGATTACAAGCAACGAGTAAAGTAATGTAGTCAGGAACAGTTGGAGGGGCAAGTAAGAATAAAGAGAAAGAAGTGTCCGCGTTATGTCCATCCAAGATCACAGGCCTAACCAAATGTTAACCTACCAAAACCCGTTACCCCAACCTTCATACTATAGCCTATACACCCAAAGTCCTCAACCTTATTACCAGCTTTCACCCATTCCCTATCCTGTTTATAATGCCCAACCAACCTATTATCCACCCCGAGGACCAACATACCTGAATCCATCATATTACCAATCCACATATCCATCTCAACCATGTTACTAATCACAAAACCGCTCAAACGCACCTAGACCTCGCCCGAGCTTTGAAAGAAAACTAGCCAAAAGCTATACGCCCCTAGCTAAACCTTTAGCCCAGTTGTATGAAAGGTTGAGAACCGCAGGAGTACTCCAACCAGTCCCAGGAAGAGTTCCCGACCCTCTTCCAGAATGGTATGATGGGACCGAGTGTTGTGCATATCACTCTGGTATGACTGGACATGACACAAAAAAATGCATTACTCTCAAAGATAAGATTGAAGAGTTGATCAAAGCAGGAACCATCCAGCTTAAGGGAGCTCCCCCGAATGTGAACAATAATCCACTTCCGAATCATGGTGATACCGATATTAACATGATATCTACTGATGATGATTGGAATTTGGAAGGAACTATTCTACCAGTTGAAGACGAGAAAAAGGATGTGTCATCTGCCTTTATTTCTCATGTTATTACAGTGCAAGTACGAGCACCAATCGAGGGGGACGTACTCTCTCCGAAACCCAGGATCATGGCTCTAGTTGCTCAAACGCCCTCATTTGACACCAAAGCAATTCCTTGGGACTATCAGTCTGATGTAAGGAACAAATGAAAGGCAAAATTAGTTGTAAAAGCTGTTGCTGGAGGTATGATGAGATCCGGGCGGTGTTATATTCTTGAAGAAGCATCATTAGGTATATAAAGTTAGGAAAGCAACCAGAAGAAGTCCGTAAAAGAAGCTGAAGCAAAAGAGTTTTAGAGGAAAATGCAATGTAGCAGATACTCTATTGTAGACCAACTGAAGAAGACGCCGGCTCAAATTTCCCTCACGTCATTGGTGATGAGTTCCAAGAGCCACAAGAATGCTTTGGTAAAAGTACTCAATGAAGCATATGTGCCAGCCGAGACAACCAGTGAGCATTTGGAAACTATGGTAGCAATAATTCTAGATGCATGTAATGATCCAACCGATCATTTTGAATTTTAGAACTCCGTTCCCTAAAATAAAACTTTTTGTATGTGATTTTAATGATTTATGATTTGCGGGGATTGTTGGTTCGGGATTTGAAAGTGTTTGGGTTGAAATCAGAACACTTGGTTCCTTAAGTTGGCTTTAAAAGGCCAAGTTTGACGTCGGTCAATATTTTAAGCAAAACGGCCCCGGAATAGAATTTTGATGATTCCAACAGCTCCGGATGATGATTTTGGACTTAGGAGCGTGTTCGGAATTTTATTTGGAAGTCCGTAGTTAAATTAGACTTGAAATGGCTAAAACAAGAATTTAAGTTTGGAAGTTTGACCGGGGAGTTGACTTTTTGATACCGGAGTCAGAATCCAGTTTCAAAAATTTTCATAGCTTTGTTATATCATTTATGACTTGTGTGCAAAATTTGAGGTCAATGAGACTTGATTTGATAGGTTTCGGTACCTAATGTAGAAGTCGAAAATCGTAACTTTCATTAAACTTGAATTGGAGGATGATTCGTAGTTTTAGCATTGTTTGGTGTGATTTGAAGGTTCGACTAAGTTCGTATGATATATTGTGACTTGTTGGTATATTTGGTTGAGGTTCCGAGAGGCTCGGGTGAGTTTCAGACAACTAATGGATCACTTTTAGCCTTTGGGAGACTGCTGATAGTTGCTGGTATTTTTCTTCTGATTTCCTTATACGCGATCGCGTAAGTTGGTCTGCGATCGCGTAGAGTAATTTAGACATAGTTGCGATCATGTAGGCTTATTTTGGGCAGCTGGAAATTTGTTCTCTACGATCGCGTGGACACGTTCGCATAGGTTAGGCCAGCTTGTGCATCGCAATCGCGTGTCGTTGTTTGCGATCGCGTAAGGAAAACTGGAGAGGAAACTGGGCCACGCGTTTGTGGTACGCGATCGCGTGAAGAGGGATGCGATCGCGTAGAGTCGGAACCTTGTACATCGCGATCGCGTGGGACTTTATGCGATCGCGTAGGATTATTTTCTAGGCAGTAAAATTTGTGCTACGCGATCGCGTGAGGAAGTTCGCGATCACGTAGAAGAAATCACTGGGCAGAGAGTTTAAGTTCTGAAAATGGGACTTCATCACATTTTCTATTTTTAACAATTTGGAGCTCGGATTTGGACGATATTTGGGAGATGTTCAGAGAAAACAACGGGGTAAGTGTTCTTAACTCAATATTGGTTAAATTACCCGAATCCTTCATTGTTTTTATCATTTAATTGGTGAATTAAGTTGGAAAAAGTTTGAAAACCCTCATGGATAGATTTGAGGATTTGAGGGCCGAATTGTTATCGCAATTTAGTGATTTTGGTATGGGTAGACTCGTGGTTGAGTGGGCGTTCATATTTCATAACTTTCGCTGAATTCTGAGATGTGGGCCCCACAGATGGATATTTAATTAATTTTGAGATTTTTATTAAAAATATAGTATTTTCTTATAGAATTGATTCCTATAAATTTTAGTGATTGTATCGAATTATTTTTGGTTAGATTCGAGCCAATCAAAGTTGGATAATCGAGGAAAAGGCCTACTAGTGGATTAAATTGGAGCAAGACGAGGTAAGTCTCTTTTCTAATCTTGTGAGGGGAAAATTACCCCATAGGTAATTAAATTAATAATTGTTGCTAATTGTGGGGGCTACGTATGCACGAGGTGACAAGAGTCCGTGCGTAGCTACTATTAATGCTAAAGTTCGGGTAGTTTAGGATTCAAAGCATGAATTACCTGTGTAAATTATATTCTTTGTCTAATTAACATTATTTGATATATATTTATATATTGTGAATTGTTAGATAAAAATATTAAAGGAGGGAAATCTCATATGCTTAAATTTTCTGTTTCAATAAATTAATCGTTAAGAGAAATTGTTCTTCCTCCCGAAATTTATCTTAATAAATATACTCTCTTTCCGGAGGTACATAAGAAAATCTCCTCCTTTCTTGTGGAGCGGACCGAACGCCTCGGCAGGATAGATGCATCTATGGATCGTGCCGCACGTCCCTCGGCAATGTATATGACACTCTGGATCGGGCCGTACGACCTCGACAGAAATCGTACTTAATAATAATAATTACACGATACTTTGATAGTTTATTGCAACTTGTGAAGCTAATTGATAAATTGAAAATCTTTGGAATTTAAAGAATTATTATCCCTGCTTACTAAGGAGTTTTTGTTATTCCTGTAAATGAGATTAACTGATAAATTGAAATTTTATTGGAATTAGAAGGAATTTAATATATATTGAGAATTATAGCAATTGAAGAAATTTAATTATTTTTGCTGGTTAAATAAATTATTGTTATATTATGTGAATCATGCTAAATTAGATATTCTAGTTTTATTTCAATTATTATTATTGACCCATAGTGAGTGTCAAAGTCGGCCATCTCATCTCTATCACTTCGAGATTAGGCTTGATACTTACTGGGTACACGTTGTTTACGTACTCATACTACACTTGCTGCACTTTTTGTGCAGGACTTGAGGCAAGTACTGGTGGGGGACCTATCATCTTGCACCCACGTTATCTAGAGGCATAGTGGTGAGCTCATTTTCGGATCAAATCGATTCGCTTGTCTATAAACCACGTTATAAATTCAACTGTACCGTTTTACGGATAAACAATTTGACGCCCACCGTGGTTTGTCTTAAAAGTCATTTGAAATTACATATTGGAATCTTAAAGAATAAGGTAGCCATTCAATTATCTGAGACGACCTGGTCTTGTTTATAAAGAAGAGGGATGGTTCTATGTGCATGTGTATTGATTATCGACAGTTGAACAAGATTACAATGAAGAACATGTATCCATTACCACGCATTGATGACCTATTTGATCAGCTACAGGGTGTTAGAGTGTTCTAAAAGATTGATTTGCGGTCAGGTTATAATCAGTTGAAGATTCGGGATCCTCGTATTCTAAAGACTACCTTCAAGACTCAGTATGGTCATTACGAGTTCCTTATGATGTCATTTACGCTGACCAATGCCCTAACAATATTCATGCACTTGATAAATAGCGTATTCCAACCCTATCTTGACTCATTCATCATTGTGTTTATTGATGACATCTTGGTGTACTCCCGGAGCCGGGAGGATCATGAGGAACAACTGAGAATTGTGCTTCAGACCTTGAAAGAAAAGAAGTTGTATGCAAAATTTTCAAAGTATGAATTCTGGCTTTATTTGGTGGCATTTTTGGGTCATGTACTGTTGAGTGAGGGATTCAAGGTAGATCCAAAGAAGATTGAAGCAGTGTAGAGTTGGCCCAGACCATCTTCAACTACTGAGATTTGGAGTTTTCTTGCTTTGGCAGGGTATTATCATCAATTTGTAGAGGGTTTCTCATTTATTGATGCACTTATGACCAGATTAACCCAGAAGGGTGATCCGTTTAGGTGGATCGAGGAGTGTGAGAAAATCTTTCAGAAACTCAAGATTGCTTTGACTACAACCCAGTGTCGGTGTTGCCTACGGGTTTGGGGTCTTACACTGTGTACTGTGATGCGTCGCGTGTTGGCCTCAGCACGAAGTTAATGCAAAATGGTAGGGTGATTGCCTACGCGTCTAGTTAGCTGAAGGTATATGAGAAGAATTAACCTGTCCACGACCTTAAGTTAGCAGCTATTGTTCATGCCTTGAAGATTTGGCGGTACTATTTGTGCGGTGTCCCTTGTGAGGTCTATACCGACCACCGGAGTCTACAACATCTGTTTAAATAGAAGAATCTTAACTTGCGTCAGCGGATATGGTTAGAGTTTCTTAAAGACTATGATATCACCATTCTATATCATCCCGGGAAGGCCAATGTAGTAGTCGATACCTTGAGTCGAACGGCGGAGAGCTTGGGCAGTTTAGCATATCTACCGGCAGCTAAGAGGCCATTACCATTGGATGTTCATGCCTTGGCAAGCTAGTTTGTTAGATTGTATGTTATGGAGCCGAGTCGAGTTTTGGCTTGTGTGGTTTCTCGATCTTCTCTATATGATCATATCATAGAGCATTAGTATGACGACCCATATTTGTTTGTCCTCAAGGATATGGTTCAGCACGGCGATACCAAGGAGGTCACTATTGGGGATGACAGTGTGTTACGGATGTAGGGCCGACTATGTGTGCCCAATGTAGATGGTTTGCGTGAGTTGATTCTTCAGGAGGCCCACAGTTCACTGTACTCCATTCATCCGGGTACCGCTAACATGTATCAGGACTTGAGGTAGCACTATTGATGGAGGAGGATAAAGAAATACATAGTGGAGTATGTAGCTCGGTGCCTAAATTGTCAGCAGGTGAAGTATGAACATCAATGGCCAGGTGGATTGCTTCAGAGGCTAGAGATTCCCGAGTGGAAATGGGAGCGGGTTACCATGGATTTTGTTGTTGGGCTTCCACGGACTTGGAAGAAGTTTGATGTAGTATGGGTGATTGCAGATATGTTGACCAAGTCGGCTCATTTCATTCTAGTGGTGAGTACTTATTCTTCAGGGAAGCTGGCTCAAGTCTATATTCGCGAGATTGTTTGATTTCATGGTGCGTCGGTATCCATCATCTCTGACCGGGGTACATAGTTTACATCGTGATTCTGGAAGGCCATACAGTGAGAGTTAGGCATAAGGGATGAGTTGAGTATAGCATTCCACCCACAAACGGACAGACAGTCCGAGCACACTATTCAGATATTGGAGGATATGCTTCGTGCCCGTGTGAATGAGTTCGGGGGTTCTTCGGATCAGTTCTTACCGCCTGCGGAGTTTTCCTACAACAACAACTACCAGTCGAGTATTCAAATGGCTCCTTATGAGTCCATGTATGGGAGGCGGTGTCGGCCTCCGGTGGGTTGGTTTGAGATGGGTGAGGCCAGGCTATTGCGTACAGACTTGGTTCAGGATGCTTTGAAAAAGATAATTTGATTCAACATCGGCTTCGCACAGCCTAATCTAGACAGAAGAGTTATGCGGATCCGAAGGTTCGCGACATTGCATTCATGGTTGGGGACCGGGTCTTGCTCCGGGTTTCGCCATGAAGTGTGTTATGAGGTTCGGGAAGAAGGGCAAGTTGAGCCCTAGGTATATAGGACCTTTTGAGATTCTTGAGAGGATTGGAGATGTGGCCCACAAGCTTGCACTGCCTCCTAGTCTAGCTGCAGTTTATCTAGTATTCCATGTTTCTATGCTCCGAAAGTATCACGGTGATCTGTCTCATGTGCTAGATTACAGCTCAGTCCAATTGGACAAGGATTTATCTTATGTTGAGGAGCCGGTGGCCATTTTGGACCGGTAGGTCCAAAAGTTGAGGTCGAAGAGCATTGCTTCAATGAAGGTTCAGTTGAGGGTTCGAGCAGTCGAAGAGGCAACTTGGGAGACCTAGCATGATATGTGCAGTTGTTATCCTCATATTTTCATCACTTTAGGTATGTCTCTATACTCATTCGAGCACGAACGTTTGTTTTAAGAGGGGGAGGATGTAACGACCAGGCCAGTCTTTTTGAGTATTTTAGCCTCGATCCCCTATTTATTACCTTCTTTATGTTATATTGTGTTTATGTGACTTGCCGGGGTGTTTGGTTTTGATTTCGGGTGAGTTTCAGAGTGGAATGGGACACATAGTCCCAAAGTTGGAGCTTTAAGTTGAAAGAGTTGACCATAGTTTGATTTTTGTGTAGACAACTTCGCAATAAAGTTTTGACTGTTTCAATAGCTCTGTATGGTGATTTTGGACTTATGAGCATGTCCGGATGTTGATTTGGAGGTCCGTAGGTCATTTCGGCTTGAATTGGCGAAAGTTAGAAAATTGAAGGTTTGGAGGGTTGGAAAGGTTGACCTGGAGTTGACTTTATTGATATGGGGGGTGGATTCTGATTCCCGAAGTTGGAATAGGTCTGACATGTCATTTATTCCTTGTGTGATAAATTTGAAGTCAATCAGAGTTGTTTTGGTATGAATCAGCATTAGTTTTGGAATTTGGAAGTTCATAGTTTCAATAGGCGTGAATTGGGTTGAGAGTCATAGAATCGATGTTGTTTGATGTGATTTTTGGCCTCAAGTAGGTCCGTTATGTGTTTTGGAACTTGTTGGTATATTCAGACGGTGTTTCGGGGGTCCCGGGGGCCACGGGTGTGGTTCAGATTGAATCAAGAACAAATTTAGACTTGGTGCATTGTTGAAGCATTGTTGTTTCTGGTGCAATCGCACCTACGCATTTTGAGTCGCAGGTGCGGCCGCGTAGGAGCGGCCCTCGAGCCGCAAAAGCGAATATTGTCATGACCAGCTGGGACCGCAGGTGCGGTTCATGTTCTGCAGAAGCGGACTCGCCGATGCGGGGAATGCATCACAGGAGCGGATATGGCAGGAAGGCCTGGGATCGCAGAAGCAGACATCGTCCGCAGAAGCGCATTTTGTTTGCAGAAGCAGAAGCACATAAGTGCATTTGGTCCACAGAAGCAAAAAGTCCTGACTTAAGCTGGAACCGCACCTGCGATGGTTTTTCCGCAAGTGCGGCGTCACAGATGCGACTGCAAATGCGGAATCACTGGGCAGAAAAAGGCTAAGTTCGAAGGTTTGATTTCATTATCCATTTTTGGACCTAGAGAGCTCGGTTTATGGCAATATTTTGAGAGATTTTAAGAAATTCATCGGGGTAAGAGATTCTAACTCGGTTTTGGTTATATTACGTGAATCCATTGTTATTTTCATCACTTTAATTAGTGATTTGAGTTGGAAATTTGGGGAAAAATTGTAAAAACTTCTTAGGCTAAATTTTGGGGATTTGAGGTCGGATTTGAGTCATTCTTGTATGGTTGGACTCATTAAGGAATAGGTGTTCATATTTTGTAACTTTGGTCAGGTTTTGAGACGCGGGCCAAGGTTGACATTTTGAGTTGTTTTTTTGTTTCTTTGTAAAGATCATAACTTTATTGTTCGAAATAGTTTTCTATAGTTTATATTTATGGTATGAAGATGTTTTTGGCTAGATTCGAGTTGTTCGGAGTTGGATAATCGAGGGAAAGGCTTACTCGTGGATTGAGTTAGCGTGTTTTGAGGTAAATGTCTTGGCTAACTTTGTGTGGGGGAATTACCCCTTAGGATTGGTATTGGTTTGTGTTAATTGTGATGTGTGAAAGTCGTGTATGTAAGGTGACGAGTGTGTACACGAGCTAAATGAGAAAATTGACCGGTTTTAGCTATGTAGATTTCTTTCATTCCTTAATTGAGTTACCTTAACATGTTATATTCATCATCACTAGTTTATCTTCACATGCTCTACTTGTCTTATCTCTTACTTGTTAATTGTCTTTACATGTTTAGTTGAAGTATTGTTTCCTTTATTCCTTATTCATTATTTAACCGTTGAGCTCTTTACTTGAAGTTGTTATTCTTGGAATATTTTGTTGTTGAAATTGATATTGAGTTATAAAGCTCGTGATTCACATTGAGGCAAAGTTGTAAAGTTGTGAAATACAATTCTTGTTGAGTTATTCACTTTTAGTTGTTATTGTGAGCCTCTTGTGCATATTGTGGTTGAGCCATGGTCTATTTATTGTGGAAACACCCTTATTCTTGACTTTGTATGGCAAGTTGTGATATTGGGCACTTGAGGTGCGATTTGTGATACGTTGTGATTTTGATACGCATGCGGTGGTATAAGGATTAGGGGTTGAAACGCATGCGGTGAGATAAGGTGGGCTTGATACGCATGTTGCTAGTAGGGAAACTAATTGAAGCCACACGGTGTGATAAGGTGGGCTAGAATGCAGGAAGCTATTTCGGGAAAATATTATTTCCAAAACTAAATGTATGGCTCCCATGGTGGTATAAGGAAAGATTGTGAATAATTTTGTGATTTGAGACTACGAGGCAGTACCTCGGTAGTGATTCCTGTTGATAATTTTCTATCATTTCATTTGTGTTTTTGTTTCTTGTTTCCTTGGCATGTCATTCATTGTTTTCTTCCATGACGCATTATTTGACTTAGCTCGATGTAGCTAATGTTGGTATATTTCTTTATTGTTTCATTTACATTATTGTCATTATTACACTATTATATACATGTTCCGTTTATAGTTTGTTCCAGTAGGGCCTTGCCCTGACCTCGTCACTACTCTACCGAGGTTAGGCTTGGCACTTACTGGGTACCATTGTGGTGTACTCATTCTATGCTTCTGCACATCTTTTTGTGCAGATCCGGGTACCTCCCACCAGTCCAGGCACCAGTGAGACGAGCCTAGATCGGAGACTTCAAGGTATACCCGCCGGATTCCACAGGCCTCGGAGTCACCCTCTATCTAGTCTATTTTCTTTTCTTATCCTTTTATAGACACTGGTGTATAAGGATGTTCAGTACCATCTTATAGAGTTTGTGACGTATATTCGCCGGATTTTGGGAAGTTTGTATATGTTGAGTTGTGGAGTTTTCTTTGTAATAGTGTTGTCCCTGCACTTGACAGTGAGATGCAAAACTTTGTTGTGACTTAGACATTCAGGTGGGAATTCATCCTCATGAAAAGAAATCTTATGGGCTTTATCACGACCCAATTTCACCTATAGGTCGTGATGGCGCCCAACGCTACAACTAGGCAAGCCAACTAGTAATTTAAACCCATATTCAATTCTTGTAAAATTAACCGCGTAATTAAACTCTTCTTACTTGCAGGAATTTAGTAAATTAAAACAACCAAAAACAAAATTTAAATCCAAACATTCTACTAGTGTATGTGCCAAGACCTGGTGTCACAAGTGTATGAGCATCTATTAGATTATACAAAACGCCAAATAATGTCTGAAATAAAAATGACAGAATGTAAATATAAGAAGGGACATTGGTAGCTGCAGAACGGGTCAGAAAGGCAGCTCACCACTATGCCTCTGAATAACATGGGTGTAAGATAATATGTCCTCCACTAGTACTTGCCTCAAGTCCTGTACAAAAAGTGAAGCAAGTGTAGTATGAGTACGTAAACAACGTGTATCCAGTAAGTATCAAGCCTAATTTCGAAGTGGTAGGGACGAAATGACCGACTTTGCCACTCACTATGGGTCAATAATAATAATTGAAATAAAACTAGAATATCTAATTCAGCATGATTCACATAATATAACAATAATTTATTTAACCAGCAAAAATAATTAAATTCCTTCAATTGCAACAATTCTTAATATATATTAAATTCCTTCAATTCCAATAAAATTTCCAATTTATCAATTAATCTCATTTACAGGAATAATAAAAATTCCTTAGCAAGCGGGGATAATAATTCTTTACATTCGAAAAATTTCCAATTTATCAATTAGCTTCACAAGCTGCAATTAACTATCAAAGTATCGTGTAATTATTATTATTGTTATTAAGCACAATTTCTGCCGAGGTCGTACGGCCCGATCCAGAGTGTCGTGTACACCGCCAAGGGACGTGCGGCACGACCCATAGATACATCTATCCTGCCGAGGCGTTCGGCCCACTCCACAAGAAAGGAGGACATTTTCTTATGTGCCTCCGGAAAGAGAGTATATTTATTAAGATAAATTTCGGGAGGAAGAACAATTTTTCTTAACAATTAACTAATTTAAACAGAAAATTTAAGCATATGAGATTTCCATCCTTTAATATTTTTATCTAACAATTCACAATATATAAATATATTTATCAAATAAAATTAATTAAACAAAGAATATAAATTACACAAGTAATTCATGCTTTTAGTCCTAAACTACCCGGACTTTAGCATTAATAGTAGCTACGCACGGACTCTCGTCACCTCGTATATACGTAGCCCCCACAGTTAGCAACAATTATTAATTTAATTACCTATGGGGTAATTTTTCCCTCACAAGATTAGACAAGAGACTTACCTCGTCTTGCTCTAATTTAATCCACTAGTATGCCTTTTCCTCGATTATCCAACCTTGATTGACTCGAATCTAACTAAAACTAATTCGATACAATCACTAAAATTTATAGGAATCAATTCTATAAGAAAATACTACATTTTCAATAAAAAACCTGAAATTAATTAAAAAATTGTCTGTGGGGCCACGTCTCAAAATCCGGCGAAAGTTACGAAATATGAACGCCCACTCAACCACGAGTCTACCCATACCAAAATCACTAAATTCCGATAATTATTCGGCCCTCAAATCCTCAAATCTATCCAAGAGGGTTTTCAAACTTTTTCTAACTTAATTCACCAATTAAATAATAAAAACACCGATGGATTCAGGTAATTTAACTAATATTGAGTTAAGAACACTTACCCCGTTGTTTTCTCTGAAAATCTTCCAAATATCGTCCAGATCCGAGCTCCAAATTGTTAAAAATGGAAACTGCTCTCTGCCGAGTGATTTCTTCTACGCGATTGCGAACTTCCTCACGCGATCGCGTAGCACAAATTTTACTTCCCAGAAAATAAGCATACGCGATCGCATAAAGTCCCACGCGATCGCGATGCACAAGGTTCCGACTCTACGCGATCGCATCCCTCTTCACGCGATCGCGTAGCACAAACGTCTGGACAGTTTCCTCTCCAGTTTACCCTACGCGATCGCAAACAACGACATGCGATCGCGATGCACAAGCTGGCCTAACCTACGCGATCGCGGATGTGTCCACGCGATCGTAGAGAATAAATTTCCAGCTACCCAAAATAAGCCTACGCGATCGCAACCCAATTCACGCGATCACGTATAACAAATCCACCTCTGTCCAAATTACTCTACGCGGTCGCAGACCAACTTACGCGATCACGTATAATGAAATCAGAAGAAAAAGACCAGCAACTATCAGCAGTCTCCCAAAGGCTAACAGTGATCTGTTAGTCGTCCGCAACTCACCCGAGCCTCTCGGGACCTCAACCAAATATACCAACAAGTCCCAATATATCATACGAACTTAGTCGAACCTTCAAATCACACCAAACAACGCTAAAACTACGAATCATCCTCCAATTCAAGTTTAATGAAACTTAAGATTTCCGACTTCTACATTAGGTACCGAAACCTATCAAATTAAGTCTGATTGACCTCAAATTTTGCACACAAGTCATAAATGACATAACGGAGCTATGAAAATTTTTGGAACTGGATTCCGACTCCGGTATCAAATAATCAACTCCCCGGTCAAACTTCCAAACTTAAATTATTGTTTTAGCCATTTCAAGCCTAATTTAACTACGGACTTCCAAATAAAATTTCGAACACGCTCCTAGGTCCAAAATCACCATACAGAGCTGTTGGAATCGTCAAACTTCTATTCTGGGGTCGTTTTCTCCAAATATTGACCGATGTCAAACTTGGCCTTTTAAAGCCAACTTAAGGAACCAAGTATTTCGATTTCAACCCAAACACTTCCAAGTCCCGAACCAACCATCCCCGCAAGTCATAAATTATTAAAAGCACATACGGGAAGTTTTATTTTAGGGACCGGGTTTCTAAAAGTCAAAATGACCGGTTGGGTCATTCTCCACCTCTTAAACAAACGTTCGTCCTCGAAGGGTTTAGAATTGTACCTGTAGTGCTGAATAAGTGTGGATATCTTCTCCACATGTCTTCCTCGGTCTCCCAAGTTGCTTCCTCGACTGGTTGGCCCCTCCAGTGGACTTTTATTGCAGAAATCCTCTTAGACCTCAACTGGCGAACCTGTTTATCAACAATGGAAACTGGATCCTCTTCATAACCCAAGCTATTATCTAGTTGAACTGTGCTGAAGTCTAACACATGTGATAGGTCGGCATGATACTTCCGGAGCATAGATACATGAAAAACCGGATGAACTCCCGATAGAATGGGAGGCAATGCAAGCTTATTAGAAACCTCCCCAACTCGTCTCAACACCTCAAATAGGCCTATAAACCTTAGGCTTAATTTCCCCTTTTTCCCAAATCTCATAATTCCTTTCATCGGCGAAACCTTCAAGAGAACGTTTTCACCCATCATAAAGGATAAATCACGCGCTTTCTGATCTGTGTAACTTTTCTGCATGGACTGCATTGTACGAAGTTTCCCCTGAATCAACTTTACCTTTTCCAAGGGATCCTTCACCAAATCAGTACCATATAACTTAGCCTCATCGGGCTCAAACCATCCGATGGGCGAACGACATCGCCAATCATATAAAGCATCAAATGGAGCTATCTCGATACTGGATTGGTAACTGTTATTATAAGAAAACTCGGTCAAAGGCAAGAAACGATCCCACTGACCTCCAAAGTCAATCACACATGCCCTGAGTATCTCCTCCAAAATCTGTATTGTCTGCTCTGACTACCCGTCGGTCTGCGGATGAAAGGCTGCGCTGAGCTCTACGCGGGTCCCCAATTCACTCTGTACTGCTCTCTAGAAATATGAAGTAAACTGAGGGCCGCTATCTGATATAATAGAAATTGGCATACCGTGCAACCGAACTATCTCCTGAATATAAATCTGGGCCAACCTCTCTGAAGTATACGTAGTCACAACAGCAATAAAGTGTGACGACTTGGTCAACCTATTGACAATGACCCAAACTGCATCAAACTTCCTCAAGGTCCGCAGCAACCCAACTTGCTGGCAATTTAGACACCTAGCTACATACTCAACTATGTCCTTTTTCATTCATCGCCACCAATAATGCTGCCTCAGATCATGATACATTTTTGTAGCACCTGGATGAATAGAATACCAAGAACCGTGTACTTCCTCTATGATCTTTTTCATCAGTCCATCCACATTAGGAACACATAGACGATCCTGGAGTCGCAGAACACCATCCGCTCCAATAGTAACTTCCTTGGCACCACCTCATAGTACCATTTCTCGAAGAACCATTAAGTGTGTATCATTATACTGGCAAGCCTTGATCTGCTCAAATAGTGAAGACTGAGCTACAACACATGCAAGAACTCGGCTGGGCTCTGAAATATCCAGCCGCACAAGTCTGTTAGCCAAAGACTGAATATCTAAAGCTAATGGCCTCTCCTCTGCTGAAATGAAAGCTAAACTACCCATACTCTCCGCCTTTCTACTCAAGGCATCTGCAACCACATTTGCTTTGCCCCGGATGATATAGGATAGTAATATCATAATATTTTAGTAATTCCAGCCATCTGCGCTATCTCAGATTTAGGTTCCTCTGTTTGAACAAATACTACAAACTGTGATGATCAGTGTAAACTTCACAAGACACCCCATAAAAATAATGCCTCCAAATCTTAAGAGCATGAACAATCGCAACTAACTCCAACTCATGTACCAGATAATTCTTCTCGTGAGGCTTAAACTGACGTGAAGCAAATGCAATAACTTGCCCTTCTTGCATCAATACACAACCCAAGCCAACGCGTGAAGCATCACAATACACTGTACACATCCCTGAACCTGAAGGAAACACTAACACTGGTGTTGTAGTCATTATTGTCTTGAGCTTCTGAAAGCTCACCTCACAATCATCGAACCATAGGAACGGAGCATCCTTCTGGGTTAATTTGGTCAAAGGTACTATAATAAATGAAACACCCTCCACGAACCGACGATAATAACCTGCTAACCCCAGAAAACTCCTGATCTCAGTCGCCGAAGTGGGACGATGCCAATTCTGAACTGCCTCAATCTTTTTGGGATCATCCTTAATACCCTCGCCCGATATAATATGCCCCAAAAATGCTACAAACTCTAGCCAAAACTCATATTTAGAGAACTTAGCATATAGTTTTTGTTCCTGCAGCGTCTGAAGCACCACTATCATATGCTGCTCGTGCTCCTCCTTACTGCGCGAGTAGATCAAGATGTCATCAATGAAGACAATGACAAACGAATCAATATATGGCCTGAATACCATGTTCATCAAATCCATAAACGATGTCGGGGCGTTAGTTAACCGGAAGACATCACCAGAAACTCATAATGACCATATCTAGTCCAAAAAGCAGTTTTCGGAACATCTGAATCTCGAATCTTCAACTGATGGTACCCCGACCTCAAGTCGATCTTAAAGAACACCCTACAACTGGTCAAATAGATCATCAATACGTGGCAACGGGTACTTGTTCTTAATAGTGACTTTGTTCAATTGGCAATAATCAATACACATTCGCATTGTTCCATCCTTCTTCTTCACAAATAATACCGGTGCACCCCAAGTCGATACATCCGGTCTGACGAACCCTTTGGCTAGTAATTCCTCAAGCTGTTCTTTCAATTCTTTCGAAGCCATGCGATACAATGGGATAGATATAGGTTGGGTATCTGGAGCCAAGTCAATACAAAAATCAATATCACGATCAGGTAGCATAACTGGAAGATCTGAAGGAAATACATCAGAGAACTCTCGAACTACAGCACTGAATCAATAGCAGGAGTCTCTGCAGTAGTATCCCAAACATAAGCTAGATAAGCTAAACAATCCTTCTCAACCATGTGTTGAACCTTTATAAAATAAATAACTCGATTAAATGAACTAACAGACGAACCCTTCCACTCCAGCTTAGGCAATGCTGGAATAGCCAAGGTACCAGTCTTGGCATGACAATCTAGAATAGCATGATATGGAGATAACCAGTCCATGCCCAGAATAATTTCAAAATTGGTCATCTCAAGCAATAGGAGATTTTCTCTAGTTTCATAACCACAAAATGTAATAATACAGGACTGATAGATCCGGTTCATAACAACAGAGTCACCCACAGGAGTAGACACATAAAAAGGAGTACTCAAGGACTCACGACAAACACCTAGGAAGGGAGAAAATAGAAATGACACATATGAATACGTAGATCCTGGATCAAATAATACTGAGGCATATTTGCCGCAAACAGAAATAATACCTATAATCACGACATCCGAGGCCTCTGCATCTGGTCTAGCCGAAAAAGCATAGAACCGAGCTGGAGCGCCAACTGGCTGGCCTCCACCTGGCTAATCTCCACCTTTAGGATGACCTCTACCCATCTGTCCTCCACCTCTTGGTGGTAGGACAACTGGTGGAGCAGTTGGTCTGGTAATCACAGGTTGCTGACCCTGTTGCACTAGTTTACCTCGAAGCCTGGGGCAGAATCTCTGTATGTGACTGGGGTCCCCGCACTCGTAACAACTCTTCGGTGTGGTGGGCTGCTGACTAAGAGTCTGGCCCTGGGGAACTGAATACCCACTAGAAGTACCCTGAATAACTGGTGGGTGATAATAACTCTCTGGTATAGCACTGGGATAAGGTCGCACTGGAGCACCTCAAGGTGGCAGTGGTGCTGGATATGGGGGCCTGCTGGACTGCCCTCTTACGAACTGACCTCTGCCCCCAGACGGAGCACCTTTGAACTCTCCGAAATACCTGAATCGTTTATCTCTCATAACCTGCTCTCGGCTCCGCTGACGTACACCCTAAATCCTGCGGGCTATCTCTACGACCAGCTCATAAGAAGTACCCATCTCAACCTCTCGAGCCATAGTGGCCTGAATGCCAGTATGTAAACCCACAACAAACCTCCGCACTCTCTCCGCCTCAGTAGGGAGTATCATAAGTACATGGCGAGATAACTCAGAAGACCTCGCCTCATAATCGATCACTGACATCTGACCCTGCTGGAGCTGCTCAAACTAAAACCTCAACTCTTCCCTCTGAGAGGGTGGAATATACCTATCCAGGAAAATACGGGTGATTCTATCCCAAGTCATGGGAGGAGAATCTGCGGGTCTGCCAAGAACATAAGACTGCCACCATCTACGGGCTCTGCCCTTTAGCTGTAAAGTAGCAAAGTCTACCCCATAAGACTCCAATATCCTTTTGTTGTACAGTCTATCCTTGCACCGATCCATGAAATCCTGGGGATCCTCATGTTGATCACCCCCAAAGACAGGAGGATATAGTCTAGTCCATCTGTCCAATAATTTCTGCGGATCAGCGGCTGCAGCTGGCCTGGGCTCATGTGTAGCTGCTGCCACTGGCTGGACTCCACCCACGGGTAGTACATCCTGGGTCTGATATACAGAAGCTGCCTGTCCATGAGCCTGTGCGGTAGGGGTCTGTGCTCCCTCACCCGCCTGAGATGTGGCTGGGTCTGCTAGAAAAAAATCGGTCTGAGTCATATTGTCCATGAACCGCAACATACGACCCATAACATCCTGGAATCCCGGTGCATATGTGAAATCCACCATAGCTGGCTCTGCCACAGGCACCTCACCATGTTCCTCAACAATGGGGTTCTTTGCTGGACACACTGGCGGCATAACTGGAACAGTCCTGGGACGTCCTCGCCCTCTACCACGGGCTGGAGCCCTCCCTCGGCTTCTGCCTTGGCCTCTAGCAACTGGGGGAGTAGCTCTTCCCTGGTCTGGAACCTCATTAGAGCGCGTTCTCACCATCTGTGAGAGAATAACAGGAGGATATTTAGTACTACATAAATTTCACGGTGGAATATGAAGAAAGGTAGTTGCCTAACACCCTATAGCCTCTCGAAGATAAGTACAGACGTCTCTGCACCGATCCGCAAGACTCTATTAGGCCTGCTCATAACTTGTGAGACCTACGTGAACCTAGTGCTCTGATACCATGTTGTCACGACCTAATTTTACCTATAGGTCGTGATGGCGCTCAACACTACAGCTAGGCAAGCCAACTAGTAATTTAAACCCATATTCAATTCTTTTAAAATTAACCGAGTAATTAAACTCTTCTTACTTGCAGGAATTTAGTAAATTAAAACAATCAAGAACAAAATTTAAATCCAAACATTCTACTAGTGTGTGTGCCAAGACGTGGTGTCACAAGTGTATGAGCATCTATAAAATTATACAAAACTCTAAATATTGTCTGAAATAAAATAGACAGAATGTAAATATAAGAAGAGACACTGGTAGCTGCAGAGTCTCACAACAACAACCGGAAGTGAATAACTCAAAAAGAATAGTATTTCGTAACTTTAAAACTTTGCCTCAATATGAATCACGACCTTTATAACTCAATACCAATTTCAACAATAAGATATTCCAACAATAACAACTTCAAGTAAAGAGCTCAACGGTTAAATAATGAATAAGGAATAAAGGAAACAATACTTCAACTTAACATGTAAAGACAATTAACAAGTGAGAGATAAGACAAGTAGAGCATATAAAGATAAACTAATGATGATGAATATAACATGTTAAGGTAACTCAATTAAGGCATGAAAGGAATCTACATAGCTAAAACCAGTCAACTTCCACATTTCGCCTGTGTACACACTCGTCACCTTGTGTACACGGCTTTCACACATCACAATTAACACAAACCAATACCAATCCTGAGGGGTAATTCCCCCACACAAAGATAGCCAAGACATTACCTCAAAACACGCTAACTCAATCCACTAGTAAGCCTTTTCCTCAATTATCCAACTCTGCACGGCTCGAATCTAGCCAAAACAACTTCATACCATAAATATAAACTATAGGAAACTATTTTGAACAATAAAGTTACGATCTTTACAAAGAATTAAAAAGTCAACTCAAAATGTCAACTCGGGCCTGCATCTCTAAACACGACCAAAATTATAAAATTCGATCACCCATTCGATAACGAGTCCAACCTTATAAGAGTTACTCAAATCTGACCTCAAATCACCTTTCAAATCCCCAAAATTTAGCCTAAGAAGTTTTCACAATTTTTCCCAAATTTCCAACTCAATTCACTAATTAAATGATGAAAATAACAATGGATTCGTGTAATATAACCAAAAGCGAGTTAGAATCTCTTACCCCGTTAAATTTCTTGAAAATCTCTCGAAAAGTCACTACAAAGCAAGCTCTCTAGGTACAAAAATGGATAATGAAATCAAACCCTTGAACTTAACCTTTTTCTGCCCAGTGATTCTGCATCTGCGGCTACTCAGTCGTATATGCGACGTCGCACCTGCGGAAAAACCATTGCATGTGTGGTTCCAGCTTAATTCAGGACTTTTCATTTCTGTGCTTCCGCTTCTGCGGACAAAACACATTTTTCCGCACACGCTTCTACGGACTATGTCTGCTTCTGTGATCCCAGGCCTTCCTAGCCATATCCTCTTCTGCGATGAATTTCTCGCATCTGCTAATTCGCTTCTGCAGAACATGGACCGCAGCTGCAGCCCCAACTGGTCATGACAATACTCGCTTCTGCGGCTCGAGGGCCGCTCCTACGGCTCCGCACCTGTGACCCAAAATTTGCAGGTGTTATTGCACTAGAAACAATAGTGCTTTAGCAATGCACCAAGTCCAAATTTGTTCGGATTCAATCCGAGTCACACACGGGGGCCCATGGACCCCATCCGACCAATAAGTTCCAAAACACATAACGGACCTACTCGAGGCCAAAAATCACATCAAACAACATCGATTCTACGAATCACAACCCAATACAAGCCTATTGAAACTATGAACTTCTAAATTCGAAAACTAATGTTGATTCATATCAAAACAACTCCGATTGACTTTAAATTTTGCACACAAGTCATAAATGACATGATAGACCTATTCCAACTTCCAAAATTAGAATCCGACCCCGACATCAATAAAGTCAACTCCCGGTCAAACTTTCCAACCTTCCAAACCTTCAGCTTTTTAACTTTCGCCAATTCAAGCCGAAACGACCTACGAACCTCCAAATCAATATCCGGACACACTCCTAAGTCCAAAATCACCATAAAGAGCTATTGAGACCATCAAAACTCTATTCCGGAATCATTTACATAAAAGTTAAACTATTGTCAACTCTCACCCGAAACGAAAACCAAATACCCCGGCAAGTCACATAACTACAATATAACATAGAAGAGGCAATAAATTAGGGATCTAGGCTAAAATACTCAAAATAACATGTCGGGTCGTTACAATATATGTCTTTTCACTACCCTCAAAGCTTTGGGAATTGACAATGGAAAAGTTCGTGAAAGTCATGTGAATGTTAGAGATTTTGATGGAGCACAAAGGAGCGTTATTGGTGAAATTGACTTAGCATTACAAATTGGGCCCGTGGAGTTTATTGTTGAATTTCAAGTGTTGGACATATCTGCCACTTATAATTTGTTGTTGGGAAGGTCGTGGATTCACATGGCCGGTGCAGTTCCTTCCACTTTGCACCAGAATGTGAAGTTTGTGTGGAATCACTAGGAAGTTGTGATTCATAGAGAAGTAAGCAATCCTATTTACCCCGGGAATTCAATCCATGTCATTGAAAGTGTGGAGAGGCTAGATGGAGCCACTTTCCACATTGAAGAAATTGTGACTGCTACTCGAGGTAAAGAGGTGAAGTTGCCAATTGTGTCCGTGATGGTGGCATCAGAAATGTTAAAGAATGGTTTTGAGCCTGGTCTAGGACTTGGAGTAAGATTGCATGGAATAGTGGAGCCAATTCAATTACCATGGCAGAACAACACTTTTGGCCTAGGGTACGAACCCACTCCTAAAGAAGTCTCGGAGGCTCATCTCAAAAAGAAAGGTGACATTGTCCTGCCACAACCAATCCTTCCGCTAAGACTGTCATTCCCCAAGACAGTTACTATTGATGAGCTAGAGGATGACCTCGTTGAAGGAGTCAAGAACCTATTCATTGCTGATTGCGACATGATTTTGAAAGATTGCACCGAGACGCCAACCATTAGGGATGCTGCACCTGGAGATGTTTTGAATAATTGGACTTGTACCCCGTCACCGGTTCGCTGAGAGTCTTGGTAGATGGATTCTATTAGTACTATTTTTAAAAACAACACAATTCAAAATTGAGGCCTGAATCACGTCTATGAATTTTATGTTGTTTGCCTCGATCTTTTGGAAGCTTAAATGCAAAATCTAAATCAACTTTTTCGTTTACAAAAAAGGAATAAGTTTCTAATTTCCGAAATCGTCTTGTACATTTGAATTTTTGTCTTTATTAATTTTATTTCTTTCTCTATTTTCAGAAAAAAAATTAATAAAAATGCCAACACCGTGAATGTGACATGCAATGAAACAAGTGAACAAAATAACAAGCAAGATCTTGAAGAATATGAAGAAGATATGCCGCCCGCAGAATTAACTAAAGAACTTGAGCAGTTTGAGAACAAGTTAAAACCAAATTTGGATGAAACTGAGATGATAAATTTGGGAGATTCAAAGTATATAAAAGAAACAAGAATTAGTGTCCATTTGACACCATCAGAAAAGGATAAATATGTGACTCTTTTGAGACAATACGTAGATGTATTCGCTTGGTCGTATGACGACATGCCTGGTATAAGCACTAATATTGTTTCACATAAGTTGCCAACAAATCCATCTTGTACCTCGGTAAATAAAAAACAAGGAAATTCAAAACAAATTTAAGTTTGAAGATCAACATAGTACCCCACCTGGTTGGCCAACATAGAATCAGTATCAAAGAAGGACAGGAAAATCAGAATATGTGTGGATTATCGGTATTTCAACAAGGCTAGTCCAACGGATGATTTCCCACTCCCAAATATTCACATACTCATTGATAATTGTGCAAAGCATGAGTTGCAGTCATTTGTTGATTGTTTTGCCGGTTACCACCAGATTTTGATGGATGAAGATGATGCTGAGAAGACAATATTTATCACATCTTGGGGAGTGTATTGTTATCAGGTGATGCCTTTTGGACTCAAGAATACAGGTGCTACCTATATGAGATCTATGACAACTACATTTCATGACATGATCCATAAAGAGATTGAGGTCTATGTGGACGATAACATCATTAAGTCACGAAAGAGTTTATATCACTTGGTAGACCTGGAGAAGTTCTTTGATAGGTTGCGACGATACAATTTGAAGTTGAATCTCGCAAAGTGTGTATTTGGAGTTTCAACGGGAAAATTATTGGGTTTCATTATCAGTAGAAGGGGCATAGAGTTGGATCCTTCAAAGATAAAGGCTATCCAAGACCTGCCACCTCCAAAGAATCGGAAGGACGTGATGAGCTTCCTTGGTTACCTCAACTACATCTGTCATTTCATATCCCAATTAACAGTGATTTGTGAGCCGATATTTAAGATGCAGAGAAAAGATGCCACTACTAAATGGACAGAGGAATGTCAGCGAGCTTTTGATAGGATAAAGGAATATTTATCTAATCCACCGATTTTGGTACCTCCGGAACCTAGAAGGCCACTTTTGTTATACATGTTCGTATCAGATAATGCATTTGGATGTATTTTAGATCAACATCCTGAAACCGGGAGGAAGGAGCAAGACATTTACTACTTGAGCAAAGAAGTTCACACTGTATGAAGCACGATATACTTTGTTGGAACGCGCATGTTGCACCTTAACTTGGGTAGCACAAAAGTTGAGGCATTACTTGTCAGCATACACCACGTATCTCATTTCAAGGATGGATCCACTCAAGTATATGTTTCAGAAACCTATGCCTACAGGGAAGCTGGCGAAGTGGCAAATTTTGCTAAGTGAGTTTGAAATTGTATGTGTTACCCAGAGGGCCATCAAAGGACAAGCTTTAGCTGACACCTTGCAGAAAATCCTATGGATGAAGAATACAAGCCACTTAGGATGTACTTCCCAAATGAAGAAGTATTGTTCGTGGGAGAAGATATTTCAGAAGCATATTCTGATTGGAGAATGTTCTTTGACGAACCGCAAACTTTAAAGAAGTCGAAGTTGGAGCAGTACTAGTTTCAGAATCTGGACAACATTATTCAATCTCAGCGAAACTTTGATTTCCGTGCACCAACAACATGATAGAATATGAGGCTTGTATAATTGGTCTTAGAATGACCGTTGACATGAACATCCAAGAGTTATTGATTATAGGTGATTCAGACTTCTTAATTCATCAAGTACAAGGCAAATGGAATACAAAGAACACTAAAATCCTACCATACTTACATTGTGTGAAGAAATTGTGTAAGAAGTTTATCAAGGTGGACTTCAAGCATGTTTCAAGAGCTCAAAATGAGTTCGCAGATGCTTTGGCAAATTTGTCTTCCATGATTCAATATTTAGATAAGAACTATACAGATCCCATCAAGGTGAATATGCAGGATGAGCCTGCTTATTGTTTCCATATGGATGAAGAGCCAGATGGAGAACAATGGTATTGTGACATTAAGAGGTATCTCAAGACAAGAGACTACCCTGAAGGAGCAACCAGTACCGAGAAGCGAAAGCTTAGAAGATTGGCAAATCACTTTTTCCTAAATGGTGAAATCCTATATAGGAGGACCCCCGATTTAGGACTGTTGAGGTATGTAGATGCCAAAAAGCAACCAAGCTAATTGAAGAGATACACACAAGAACATGTGGGCCTCACATGAATAGTTTTACTTTGGCAAAGAAAATTCTACGAGCATGTTACTTTTGGATGACGATGGAAGCAGATTGCATTCGTTTTGTACAGAAATGTCATAAGTGTCAGATTCACGGTGATTTTATTCGAGTCCCACCGAATGAACTCAATGTGACGAATTCTCCTTGGCCATTTACAGCTTGGGCCATAGATGTCGTTGGCCCTATTGAGCCTGCCACATCGAATGGGAATAGATTTATCTTGGTAGCTATTGATTAGTTTACAAAGTGGGTAGAAGCCTCTTCTTAAAAGTCAGTTACAAAGAAGGTGGTAGCAGATTTTGTCCGCAACAATATCGTTTGCCGATTTGGAATTCTTGAGTCAATCATCACAGATAATGGAGCCAATCTCAATAGTGACTTGATGCATAAAATATGTGATAAGTTCAAGATTACTCACCAAAATTCTACTTCCTACCGACCTCAAATGAATGAAGCTGTTGAAGCAGCTAACAAGAATATCAAGAAGATATTATGAAAGATAATTGATAACTACAGGCATTGGCATGAGAAGCTACCATTTTCTCTCCTTGGATATCGCGCTACAGTCAGAACATCAATTGGGTCAACGCCTTATCTTCTGGTCTACGGAACTGAAGTTGTGTTACACGCGGAAGTTAAAATACTATCTTTGAGGGTCATCCAGGAAGTCGAGCTGAGCAATGCAGAATGGGTGAAGAAGGTATGAACAACTAATGCTTATTAACGAGAAGAGAATGAATGTAGTTTGCCATAGTCAACTCTATCAAAATAGGATGGCCAGATCCTTCAACAAGAAAGTGAAACCAAGGCAGTTCAAACCGGGGTAATTGGTTTTAAAGCGCATATTCACGCACCAAAATGAAGCTAAAGGAAAGTTTGCACCAAACTGACAAGGTCCGTACATTGTGCAACGAGTATTGACCGGAGGAGCACCGATTATAGCAGAAATGGATGGTGAAGTATGGCCCAAGCCCATCAACACAGACACAATCAAGAGATACTACATCTAGAAGCAGATCTAGCAACCTCTTTCTTTTCTATGTAATGCTTCTTAATGTAAATGAAATGCGTTTGACCTGATTCCCATTTAAGAGGGGATAAGTTGGCAGCACTGTGGGTTAGGTCTCATTATAATAACAAATTAATAATTCCTCCATGTTGGAAACTGGGGCAGTTTTTAAAGGTGTCATCATGAGACGACATCAGTCATCGACAAAAGATGGTCAAGCAAGACGAATGACAGGATTTCAGATGAGGACGTTCACTTTGTTTCACAAGCATGTCACAGTGCAGAGTTCGGCAACAACTTTATTTTTATAAAATTATATATTTTTACATATTTTGTTTATTAAAAAATCAGTTTTTCATCAAAAGTTTCTTAACTATTCGTTCGCCAAGATTCAGTATTAGACGGAGGTTGCAAGTCCAAACAAAGTTGGAAGCTTATCAGAAGCCAGAGCATCAAAGTCAACACGAATCAACCTCCCCTCCCCCTCTTCCCCCAAAAGAAACTCACAATATTTCTTTGAGTGTAGATTTTAAAGATAGCGGAAGCAGAAAAATCATTAACGAGTATAATTACCAAGACCATTCGTCGAGCGGTTTGAATTTTTTATAGTATTTTATAGAAAACTACACCTCTTAATGATGATGATCTTTAAAATCTAATTTTGATATTTTACTAATGATAATTTTAGCCTTACAAGATTTGTTTTAATACACTGATAGTTATTACTTTTCAGCCACTAACTTTTTAAATGCATATTGCATCGCAAATGGCTTTAAATATACTGCACATTGGCTTTCAAAAGCACCACACCATTGCTTTCAAATGTACCGCACAAATACTTTCAAATGCACCACACCATTGCTTTCAAATGCACCGCACAAATACTTTCAAATGCACTACACTATTTTTTTCAACGGCACCGCAAATACACCGCACAGATGCTTTCAAAAGTACTATATCATTGCTTGCAAATGCACAACACAAATGCTTTCAAATACACTGCACTATTACTTTTAAATGCACCACATAACTATTTTTGCAAATGCACCGCAAATATTTTCATTACCTTAAATCATTTGGCTTGAAAGGCCTCATCAGGCATTTGGCTTAAACGCCTTATTTTCATTAATCATTGGCTTAGATGCCTCATTTTTATCAATCATGCGGTTGAATGCTTCATTTTCATAAATCATCGTTGAAAGGCACCATTTACATGAATCATTGTCTCAAAGCCTCATTTCATAAGTTATGATCAAAGTATTATTTTTAAAATACCTGACTTATTTTATGATAAATTAATGGCTTAGAGGTGTCATTTTAATGGAATTATTTTTATGACTTATGGCATTTTTATATCTCATTTACTAGTAATTTTACCTAGTCTGTTGAGCTTAGTAAAAATATAGCGCAACGTGGAACTCTATCTAAGCAGCGAACTGGGGCAGTTTGCTGGAAAGAAAACCAGACTCGCCAGCAAAAGTCAAAGGTCTACTTTAGGATTCCGTTCGACTTGACTACCAAAATCTTAATCAAAATCCTCATTTCGAAACATTTTCTTTCAATCATGACTCCCAGTGTCAAACACCCTCTGTCTCCATAATTCGACACTGAGACAACATTTTAGGATCCATATCAATCATTAGGTCCTACTCCATAGCACCATCAGTCTAGAACTACATACAACCTAATCCTCGTGAAATCCGAGGTATGTAGATCACAAATCAGAGTTCGGCCATAACTTTCCAAAATTTCCTTTTGCTCCATAATCCTACCAAACTTTCTTTCATAGTCCTTCCAACACCCTGATCCGCATTTACAAGTCGAGACAAAATTGGACACTAAGTCATTTTCTTTGCCCGAGTACTCTTTCATCGTCCACGGTCAAAGAGGGGGCAGCTGTTGACGACCAATTTTGGACCTCCTTTTTCCCAATCAATTTCTCTATGCTTCCTAATTCTTAATATTTTACTAAATATATTTGA
This sequence comes from Nicotiana otophora, assembly GCA_000715115.1. Classification (NCBI taxonomy): domain Eukaryota; kingdom Viridiplantae; phylum Streptophyta; class Magnoliopsida; order Solanales; family Solanaceae; genus Nicotiana; species Nicotiana otophora. The sequence continues at coordinate 101,504 of AWOL01S0014912.1, read as the reverse complement.
CATATTTTATCCAAAATATTTGTTATATTTTTCTAGCCTCAAGATTTTAAAATAAAAATATAATTATTAGTCTTAATATAATTTAGCATATTAATTTATTGTTATTATATCGTAATTATTTTAGTTAATTAATCACCACTATTTATCATTTAATTCTAATGGATCTTAAATATTAATACAATAGTTATTTGCTAATTATATTTTATTTCTCTATTTTCTATCTATATAAATGCATGCATATACACTAATTATCAATTTCTATAACTATATAATATAATACATTTTATTATAAATTATTATAATTATGGAAACATAATGAAATTAATCTAAGAGAAAAGTGACTTTTAAATGCAAACGGGGTCATCTTAGAAAAGTCCAATTGTTATACAAAGAGACCATTTTTAAAGGAAACTTTACATAACTGTCATAATTTAAAACAAATATAACAAATTCTTAGCATGAAACCCAATATTACAGTTGTGGTAGGAAAATATTTATATTTGTAGCACATAGTTCCATTAAAATAAAAATATTAATTATTAATCTCTAAACATAAGCAATTTGAATGGAAAGTCAATAATTATTAGTACAAAAATCATGCCTTTTTTTTCTCTTTATCTATTAGCTTTCCTTCTTTTTCTTCATCTTCTTAATTTTGTTTTATGGCGAAGCCAATATATTTTTTAAATTTGTTCCATTCGTTTTCTTTTTAATTATCTTTCTTAACCTTTCTCTTCCTTATTTCTTCCTTTCTTAATATAAAGATCCTTCTTCGATAATAATATATATTAATATATACAAAATGTATATATAAAAAATATACATTGAATTAACATATATAAAATATACAAAAAATATGCATAAAAAATACATCTTCAATTAAGATGACGCTTAGACATGTGAAATATACATAAAAAAAATATATCTTAAATTTAATTAAGATGTCATATAAATATACAAAACAATATACATAAACAATACATCCTGAATTAAAATGGCACTTGATATATAAAATATATTTGAAATATACATTAAAAATACATCTTAAAATAAGATAGCACTTTATAAATAAATATACAATAATTATATACATAAAATACATTTTGAATTAAAGTGATACTTGATATACAAAGTATAAAAGACGTATAAATCAGTACTTGAATTTAGGTGGCATTCACATATGCATCAAATTTTTAAAAATGGAGTGAAGAAGATGAATATTGGAAATGGGGAATGGAGATGGACAAAAAAGGTACTTTCTGCGATTAGTGAGTCAGTTAACTTATTAAATATTGAGCTTAATTTTTTATAATATGCTAATAATAATAAAAAAACTCTTTATGGAATAAATAATAAATGATGCTATTTTTTAAAATAATAGTTAAAAAAGGATCAAACGTTTAAAAAAGCTTTTCTTTTTAAATACATATTCTAGATTTCTTGGCCCAAAAAGAAGAAAATCAGACCAAACAAGCCCATAAATAGCCCATACCCGCCAACCCATCTGTCTAACTCTTTCATCAACATAAGCTCCATGTTAGCGACACCTAGGCTTCCAACAGCCCAAAACACACGCCCTCGTCATCCCTTCACAATCTGACCCCACATCATGCCACATGAATTCATCAGAGCCAGTCCATTTTAAATGAATGGTCAAGATTATTTCTTCTATCTTCTACAGAATTCCAAAATAAATGATAGCACTTATTTATTTTATTATATGTTATTTACTTATATCAGGATTAATCTTAGCCATTAGATGCATCTAATCCAACAGTTGGATTTCATTCTAGAATTAAAATTAAAGTTTGACTAGGTTCCATCTCTTTCCCTCTCTCAAAAAAATAGCCGTCTCTTTTCTCTGCCATGACAGGGTTTTGGCTTCTTCTCTTTTCTTAGCAAAATTTGACTCCCATATCTTATAATCAGAAATTTGTGTGGCCATTCTAAGGAAATTCTCTGCAAACTCAAAGCAATTTGACGGAAGAGTTCAAACATCATTTGCCATTTACAATGAAGTTGACAAAGGTAAAAAGAGTTCTCTTTTTCATCTCTTCACAGTTTCGGTAACCGAATCCCTGCTCCCTCTGCCCATACCGTCCTTTGATTCCTGCTACACGCCATTTGTGCTGCACGTCGTATCTTAGGCTAAAGGACAAGAAGAAAAAAAAGCAAATCTTGCTTGGGGTCGCCTATGGCTGCTTTCATTAATCTTTACTCATTTTATCTGAATTTCATTAGTTCTTGTGATTTGGTTCTATTTGATTTTTTTTTTTTCTGATTGATGATTAATTTTGGAATACCTCATTAATTAAGAACTTCTAAGAACGTAATCACATAGCATAATAACTTGATAGACCTTGTCTTAAAATAAAGAGTTTTCAATAACCTTTTACCTTAATCTTTTTCTTATACAAGCAAAGGAAAAGCTTATGTAATACTATATTTTTTTTCAAAGTGCAAGCTAGTTAAGTATATTTTCTCAAAGAAGTTGCATCTTTCATAGTGCAGTTTCCATTGTCCATTTAAACTTAAATTTGGCTCCAGTTTCTATTTTGACACTTTAACTAAGCCCATTACCTATTGAACACTTTAACCCAAATCAAAGTATGCCTATTGAACACAAAAAACTTAGTCCCAAAAAATAAAACAAATGTGTGAAGCTCAAACGCGCTTATGTGGGAATATAATCAATGAAAAGATGCCAGATCATTAAAACAAGCCACATCAGTAAAAAATAAAATAAAGAAGCCATGTTATTTTTTTGGTTGTGAAAAAGCCGTTGGACCTTACTCGCCGCTGGACCTTACTCACCGCTGTTCATCTTCTCCACTCCCATCGTTGGTCATCCTCTTTCCCCCTCCCCCGTTCTTCTTCTCCTTTCGTTCATAGGCCCTTTGCTCGTCGGGATCAAATCTAAAACTGATAGTCGGGCAAATCATTTTTATTTTTGAATTTCTTTGCTGTAACAACAAAAAATTTCAGATCTGGATTGAAAGAAGATGGCGAAGCTGAAGAAGATGGTGAAGCTGAAGAAGATGGTGAGCGGAATCTGAAAAAGTTAAAAAATAATGGATAGAATTTGGAGAAAATCAGTTATTGACGTATTTATTTTGCCCAAATTTGTTGTTGGAGAAAAAAATATTCTTTTGTCCTTCTTTTGTCACAGAAGCTGCAAAATAGAGCAATAATGGAGATGCATACTTATAGAGGTGACAATGGTGGAGATAAGGTGGTTATGGGTGGCCTTTAGAGAAAAAGTCAATTTTAGTTTAAACAAAAAATAAAAGAAAAATATGATTTCAAAACCATCAAAATTCACGCGCCTAAGAGGGGTTGAAATACAACTCTTTTGCCATGTCAGCTTTTGTGTTCAATAGGCATACTTTGATTTAGGTTAAAGTGTTCAATAAGTAATGAGCTTAGTTAAAGTGTCAAAATGAAAACTGGAGCCAAGTTTAAGTGACCGTATAGGTATTTGGCCTATTTAAAACTTTGTACCAAGTCATAGGTCCTCAAGGAAGAATATTTGCGTCAATTTTCAACTACTCTTAATATTATTTGCTATTTTATTATCCTATTAATCACTTAGTAACTCTACGTTGTTAATACCATTTATTACTTAACTATGAGTTATTTTCATTATTTATAAAATATTTAAACGTCATAGACATATTTATTTTGATTGAGTCTTAGTTTATTAACCTAAGTTTGACCGGTTAATCGTTATTAACGGATTTTAAATGGTGCTTTAAAAACCTTCCTTTTAGAATATATAAAACCCTTAGAATCTTTAGGTTAAGACCAAAAAACAGAGTTTAACTTAAGCTTTTAATAATAAGTGTCCTAATTCACTTTAGAATTAATTAGGTGGCGACTCTCTTTAATTAAATAAATCTTGGGATTTCCAATAGGTTATACTCTAAATAGACCCATGTTAAAATGGGTTATAACATGGACCATCTGAACTAAGCAACCTTCTGGGTCAATCTAGTAAAAGGAGATGCAATAGATGAAAAGCCCTCCACAAACCGATAATAATAACTTGCTAGCCCTAAGAAACTCCCGATCTTAGTCCCGGTGGTAAGACGAGGACAACTCTGAACTGCCCCGATCTTTCTATGATCCACCTTAATACCCTCACATGATATAACATGCCCCAAGAAAGCCATAGAGTCTAACCAGAACTCGCACTTGGAGAACTTAGCATGAAGCTTTTATTCCCTCTAAGTCTGAAGAACTATCCTCAAATGCCGCTCGTGCTCCTACATGCTAGGCAAGTAGATCAATATGTCATCAATGAAGACACTGATAAAATATGTCAAGATATAGCCCGAACACGCGATTCATCAAATCCATAAACATCGTCAAGGCGTTAGTCAAGCCGAAGGACATAACTAGAAACTTATAGTGCTCATATCTAGTTCGGAAAGCTGTCTTCGGAATATCCGAATCATGAATCTTCAACTGATGATACCTAGATCTCAAGTCGATCTTCGAGAACACTTTATCACCTTGAAGATAATCAAACAAATCATCGATGCGCAACAATGGATACTTATTCTCGATGGTGACTTTGTTCAGTTGGCGGAAATCAATGCACATCCTCATACTCCCATCATTCTTGTTCACAAATAATACTGGTGCACCCCAAGGCGACACACTCGCCCTGATGAATCCCTGCTCGAGCAACTCCTGAAGCTACTCCTTCACCTCCACTGGAGCCATACGATAAGGCCAAATAGAGATAGGTTGGGTGCCTGGTGCCAAATCAATGTCGAAATCGATATCACGATCCGGTGGCATACTTGGTTGATCAGCAAGAAATACATCAAAGAAATCTCACACCACGGGCATTGAATCTAACGTGGGAGTCTCCACAACAGTATCTCAAACAAAGGCCAAATAGGCCAAGCAATCCTTCTCGGTTATGTGTCGAGCCTTCAAAAAAGAGATAACCCGGCTAGATGTACTAATAAATGAGCCCCTCCACTCCAACTAGGCAACTCTGACATTACCAAAGTAATAGTCTTGGCATAGTAATCAAGAATGACATGGTACGAAGACAACCAGTCCATGCCCGGGAATAGAGGAACTTTTCGAACTACGGGTCACATAAATACAACACAGGGATAGGAACATAAAGAAAGTATGATTTTTACCGACAATCAAGTATCCCGCCAAAACACAAGGTAAAGAGGCTCGGTCTAACCTAAATTCTAATCTAATTTCAATTATGAATTTAAGTAATTAAACTAACAAGTTTAGTTCAAGTAGTACAAGTAAGGCATGGTAAAGTTCTAAGTCTACCCGGATATAAATATAATTTTAGCTACGCACGGACTCTCGTCACCTCGTACGCACGTAGACCCCATAACAAGTAGCACACAACAACTAAAATACCTACGTGGATAATTTTCCTCTTACAAGATTAGACAAGAACTTACCTGACTTCCAATCCCTCTACTCTTCTCTCAGACCTCACTAGTCGCCTCAAAACAACACCGAATAACCCGAAACTAATCAAATAACGCATCAATCAATCAATATATGCACAAAAGTTCATAATTTAACTATTATAGTAATTCTCCAACCCAACTCAAAAAGTCCATAAAAGTCCGCCCCGGGCCCACGTGCCTATATTTCAGAAATTTTTGAAGATAAATGTTACCCATGACCTTACGAATTCAAATATCTAACCAACACCCAATTCCATAATCAATTTCGTGGTCAAATCCCATTTTTACTAAACCCTAGGATTTTCAACAAAATCCCATAATTTAACTAATGTTTATGTTAAAATCTAACCATAATCTATGTGTTTAACTCATATTAAGTAGAAATCACTCACCTTATAATGCTTGATGAAAATCCCCCTCCAAAGATCTCTAAAATTGCCCAAGCTAAAAGAGAAATGAGGAAAAGAAGCCTAAGTCCCGTAGTAAAAATGTATTCTCCCCAGGCATTCCTTTTTCACGATCGCGGAAGCTTTCTCGCAATCGCGAAGGCAAAACTGCCATCGGCCCAAAATACCTCTTCGCTAACGCAGCCCAATCTACACGAATGCAATGCTATCCTGGCCTACCCTACGTGAACGTGAATGACCCTTCGCGAATGCAAAGGCCAAAGGCTTGCCATCCCCTAGTCGGCCTTCCTCTACACGAATGCGACTCTAGGATCGCAAACGTGTAGGCCACTGACTCCAATGCTCCGTGAGCATGCCTCCTAAAACAAGAACGCAAAGCACAAAATGGCCCAGCCCAAAATCCTTCATCGCGAACGATTGACTCCCACTATGTTCGCGAAGAACAAAACCAGAACCAGAAAATTTGCCAACTTCAACCTTGCTCTAGGTAGTCCAAAACTCACCCGAGCCACCCGAGACCCCATCCAATTGTACCAAAAAGTTTATAAATATACTATGGACCTACTTGTGGTCTGCGAACACATAAAATAATATCGAAACCAATAATCGCACCTCAAAATCAAATTAATCAACTTTTGAATTTCAATCTTCTTCCAACTAACTCCGTATGCGACGAAACATACTTAGACAACTCGAAATGATTCCAAATGTCATGCACAAGTCACAAATCACTATACGACCTATTTCAAGGCTCGGAATCCCAAACGGACATCGACAATACCAAAGTCCACTTCCAATATCACTTAGAAAACTTTAAAACCGCATTGAAATACTTTCGATCTACCCGAAAATCGATCCGAACATATGTCCAAGTTCAAAATCATTATACAAACCTATTTGAACCTTTAAATCCCGATTCTGAGGTCATTTACTCAAAGTGTTGACTCAAGTCAAACTTGTCCACCTAAGATAATGTTATGAAACTAAGTGTTCCGAAACCAAACCGAATCATTCCAAAACCAAACCAACCACCCCCGAAAGTCACAAAAAAGGAAAAGCACATATGAGTAGTCTTAAATAGGGGAATGAATATCTAGAAATTAAAATGATCGGTCGGGTCATTATAGTCAACACATCACTTGTGAAGTTCATGACGAAGGTAAGAAAAAAGTAGAGTATGAAATCAACTTTTTTTCAAGATGAGCCAAGTGGAAAGTTGACTCTAAAAGAAACAAGAAAAGGAGTTTCCATTTATAGATTCTGATGTGCCTGTAATTATTGAAGAACTTCTCGAGTTAAAGCTCATTGAGCTTCCGGAGATGAAGCGGCCAAATGAAGCTGGGAAGACTAATGTCCCAAATTACTGCAAACATCATCGACTTATGAGCTACCCTTTTGAGAAGTGATTTGTCTTCAAGGACAAAGTTATGAACTTAGCTCGTGAAAACAATTATACTTGAAGATGAGAAAGCAAGTGCGAACCAAGTATCTATCATCTTTGGCTCCTTCAATCTAGACTTATGCAGTTTCAAAGAAAGTAAAGATGACGAATTACTTGAGAACAATAAAGCCGAAGCTGAATAACCTTATGATGAAGGTTGGACCCTGGTGACATGTCATAGATGCCATAAAAGAGGTCTACAAAAAGAAACAATTAAACAACTAACAAGAAGAATGATGGTGAAAAAGCCAAGGAAATAGAACCCAATTAAGCATCTGAAGAAAGCAAAAGTCGAGATGCAACACCCCCAAAAGTCACGATATCAAGTGACCTTGGAGGAGTTCTTACCAAGTTGGTTCCGCACGAAGACGTTTCATGATGGTATTGAGGCCTCATGTTGCAACACTGATAAAGGAGAAGAAAAAAGTGATGACCTACCGTTTGAACCATCTTTGAAAAGTCCCATCGATTCCATTCCTTTAGAGGTTAATGCTTGCGAGGAAAAAGTCACATTCACGCATGATGACTTTCTATTAGGTGACGCACCTCATAATCTCCCATTATACATGGTTATCTATATGCGCAATGAAAGGTTAAATCGAATGTTGATTGATGGAGGATCCTCGATGAACATCTTACCAATTCATACCGTGAAAGAATTTGGCATCCCCGTGGACAAACTCTCGAAAAGCCACTTGGTGATTCAAGGATTCAATCAAGGGGGGAAAAGAGCGATTGGTGCAATCAAATTGGAGATCACTATCAGAGATATAGATTCAAGTGCATGGCTGCATGTGATCGACTCAAAGACTTCATACAATGTCTTGATTGGAAGGCCTTGGATTCATGATAATAGGGTGGTTCTATCTACCTACCATCAATGTTTGAAGTACCACGAGGGCAGAGTCGAGAAGAAGAAAGTTGCTGATGATAAGCGCTTTACCGAGGTCGAGTCACACTTTACTAATGCAAAGTTCTACTTGAAGAACCACATTGTGAAGGAGCTAAAATTTGATAATGTCATGAAGATCAAGAATGGCGAGTTCACAACTGAAAGAGCAGAGGTGGCCGTTGGAAAAGTCATAGTCGCTGCTAAGGAGGCACACCCTAATTCAAATAAATATCATAGAGGGAGCATTATTTCTTCTGGCAAGAAGGTAGCTCATGTACTTCATTGCACCCCAAAAGATAGAGAAAGAAGAAGGCGAATCATCAAATCTCTAAACTAACATGCTAAATGGGTTAACTCTTCTGATCAAACGGATTAAGGAGAAAACGTTGTCCTCAAAGCTACTTAGAAAGTCTGTGTCTCAGAATCCTCCACAAAATATAGCACTTCGTAGTAAGCGTACGGATGAAGGATTTAATCCTAATGCTTATAAGTTATTTTCAAAGGTTGGATACAACCTTAATGAGCAGTCAAAGTTAGGGAAGCTTCCATCAGAAGCTGCTACGAGGAAACCGCGTGAAGGTTTGGGATATAACAACTGTCACCAGTGTGCATCTTTATAAGAAGGGCAAGCAAAAATTATATCACTACAGAAGATGAGCATACCACTTCCAATAGGCCTTCTGTCTTTGATCGACTTGGATAATCAATTGCGAGGACTTCCATATTTGAGATATTAGGTCCATTAAAGAAGAATAAGAACAAATTCCAAAGAGATTATCAAAGCATAAGAATACTCGCTTCACCCAGAATCCGAAAGATCTTCAAGGATTTCCAAAGTTTGGTTCCTTCTAGAATAAGGCAACAAACAAAACTTGTCGTTTCATGTAAAGATGTACTAAAGTTAAAGCCATATATTGTGGTCTACACTAAGGAACGCGATGACGACGAAAAAAGTGTGGGTTCTTCATATCATGTTACTGCACAAGACGAGCATGATATTTCATCTCTAATCGAGGATTACGAGAAATTGGAGGATGTTTCATCGTGTTATCACATATCCTTCAATTATAGGGACCCTCAAGAATATGAATATGCGAAGGATGCTCCGCCTGAACTTGAAGAATGGGTAAAGGCAATAGTTGATGCTATGAAAGAAGTAAATTTTAGCACTGATGAAGAACTGAGGCACACTTATCTAAGTGCTTTACTAGCAGTCGATGAAGAAAGCACTTATATTGAGTTACTAAAAGATTATAGGGATGTCTTTGCTTGGATTTATAAAGAGATTCCTAGCTTGGATCCCAAAGTAGCAGTCCATCACCTCGTAGTCAAGAATGGTGCTCGTCCTATTAAGCAAGCAAAGGCGCTTTAGGCCGGACTTGGTTCCCTTGATTGAAACTGAAGTTAACAACTCATCGAAGCTTGATTTATTCGTGAAGTTAAATACTCAACATGGGTTCAAGTATTATCCCTGTAAGGAAGAAGAATGGTCAGATTCGAGTATGCATTGACTTCAGGGATCTCAACAATGCGTGTCCCAAATATGAATTCTCGCTTCCTATTTCAGAGCTGATGATCGATGCTACTACTGTTTATGAGGCAATGTCTTTCATGGATGGTTTATCTTGCTATACCCAAATTCACATGTATCTAAAAAATGAAGAGCTTACTGCATTCCGCACCTCAAAGGGCATTTATTGCTATAAGGTAATGCATTTTGGCTTGAAGAATGCTGGCGCCACATATCAAAGGGCAATGCAAAATATCTTTGATGAAATCCTTCATAAGAATGTTGACTGCTATGTGGATGACTTGGTGGTGATGTCAAGAAAGATGAATGGCCATTTACAAGAATTGAAGATTGTGTTTGAGTTACTCCAGAGATATCAACTTAGAATGCATTGAAATCTGCCTTTGGAATTACTTCTGGCAAGTTCCTTGGCTTTATTGTTTGACATCAAGGGATCAAAATTAATCAAGACAAGGTTGAGGCAGTCTTAAAAATGTGTGAGCCTCGAGATATTCATGAATTGAAAAGTTTACAAGGAAAGCTAGTTTATCTTAGGAGATTCATCTCGAATCTAGTTGGGAGATGCTAACTATTCAGTCGCCTTATGAAGATGGGTGTCCCTTTCAAGTGGGACCAATCATGTAGCAATGCCTTTGAAAGCATTTAATCTTGCTTCATGAAGCCTCCAATTTTATCAACTCTTATACCTGGAAAGCAATTGATACTGTATATTATGGCACAAGAATGATCTGTTGGAGCGCTATTGGCCTAAGTTAATAGTGAAGGGAAAGAAAGATCCCTTTACTACTTGAGTAGGATAATGACACCAAATGAGTTGAATTATTTGCCAATTGAAAAGTTATGCTTGGCGCTAGTCTTCTCAATCCAAAAGTTAAAGCACTACTTTCAAGATCATGTTATTCATCTTATTTCTAAAGCAAATCCCATCAAGTTTTTGATGTCAAAACCAGTCCTTAGCAATCGATTAACATGATGGTACCTTAAGTTTCAATAATTTGAAATTGTGTACATCCCTCAAAAGGCTATAAAATGACAAGTGTTAGCGGACTTCTTGGAAGATCACCCTATATCTGATGATTGGTAACTAACTGATGAACTACCCGATGAGGACGCAATGGTCATTGAAGTTCAACCTCCATGGAAGATGTACTTTAATGTTGCTGCACATCACAGATCGGAGGAGGTGGTGCTCGTAGTATTTGTCACTTCTCAAGGTGAGGTTATGCCTTACTCCTTTACGTTGACACAACTTTGCTCCAACAATGTTGATGAGTATCAAGCATTGATACTTGGGCTTAAAATGGTTGTCCATATAAAACAGGTGCAATTGCAAGTCTTTGGTGACTCCTAGTTAGTGATCAATCAACTTTTAGTTAGTTATGAGGTCAAGAAACCTGAACTATTCCCATATCATAATTTTGCTAAAATTTAATGGGATGGTTTGGTGACGTGACTATTCGACACGCGCATAGGAAAGAAAACAAGAAGGCTGATACTTTAGATGCTCTAACTTCATCGTAAACTATGTCTGATCAAGCGCAAGTTACTATCTTCCAAAAATGGGTAGTACTACCACCACATAAGGGTGAAAGTGAAGAAAATAAACTCGACTATCCTGTCGCAATTTCTGAAGCTGGGAAGGAAGAATGGCAATAACCCATTATCGACTACTTGAGCTATGGGATACTTCCAGAAAATCTAAGAAGAAGGACTGAAATCCCTGTCGCGCACCGCATTTCCTTTACTACAAGGATACTCTATACATTAGATCATTTGAGGGAGTACTCTTGTGATGCTTAAGGGAAGATGAAGCACTTCAAGCTTTGCAAGAAGCACATTCTGGGGTATGTAGATCACATCAGTATGGACCAAAGTTTTACTTTCATATAAAAAGGATGGGATATTATTAGCCAACTATGGTAAAATATTGCTTGGACTACGCTCAAAGATTCAAGGCTTGCCAGTTCCACGCAAATTTTATACATCAGCCACCTGAAGTGTTGCACCCGACTATTGCATCCTAGCCGTTTGACGCTTGGGGATTAGATGTTGTTGGACCACTGCCAAAATCCTTTGGTGGGAACTTATACATCTTCGATGCAACTGGCTACTTCTCAAAATAGGCTAAAGTTGTTGCTCTTAAGGAAGTAAAGAAGGAAAATGTTGCAAGCTTCATCCGAGTAAACATAATGGATAATGGCAAACCATTTGATAACAAGTTGATGAACAAGATTTGTGATCTCTTTGGATTCAAGCAACATAACTCTTCTATGTACTATGCTGCCGCAAATGGTCTAGTTGAGGCATTCAATAAAACTCTATGCAACTTATTGAATAAAGTCATTTCCAAGTCCAAACGAGATTGGCATGATCATATGGAAGAAACTTTATGGGCATATAGAACGACTCATTGTACACCAATGTGAGCAACCCCTTATTCACTTGTCTATAGAGTTGAAGTTGTGTTGCCACTTCAGTGTCAAATACCTTCCTTGCGACTTTCTATTCAAGAAGGTATCACCGATGAAGAAAATGCTCGACTTCGACTAGCAGAGTTGGAGGCTCTTGATGAGAAGAGGTTGGAAGCTCAATAGTCTTAAATGCTGCCAAGCTCGATTGACTCATGCCTTTAATAAAAGAATTCACCCGGGATCCTTCAAGTGGGAGATCAAGTGCTCGCGGTAAGAAGACCTATCATCATGTCCCATCGAACTGGAACCAAGTTTACTTCAAAATGGGATGGACCATACATTATGCAAGAAGTTTATTAGAGTGGTTCTTACAAGCTTATTGATGTAGAAGGCTTGATAATCGGTCTTATCAATGGAAGATTCTTAGAGAAGTATTATCCTTGAAAGAAGATACACTCCTTTGCAAAGTCAGCAGGATTATGGCTAGGTTCGCATTTGCGAACATTTGTTTGCTTTTGCGAGGTTCCCAACTTCGCAATTGTGATGATGCTTGAGGATGTCAAGGTTCGCAAATGCGAGCCTTGGTCCACAATTGTGAGGGTTCGCAAATGCGAACCGTGTGTCGCAAATGCGACAACTGCAACTGGTACAAAGGGCTGGGACACGGGAGTTTTAACCATATTTTCTCATTTTAGAACCCCAGACTTGGTAGGATGCGATTTGGAGAAAGGATTTTCATCTACAAAATTTTTGGTAAGTGATTCTAATCTATTTCTAGTCATATTCCTTCAATATATCTTAGATTTTAACATCAAAATCATATGAATCAAAGTGAAAATTAGCGAAACTTTGTCAAGTTTTTGAAAAATAAGAATTTGAGTTTTGAGAGTCGATTTGGACTCGAATTTTGAAACTAATCACATATATGAACTCATGAGGTCATGAGTAATCGGAATCTACCATTGGACCCGAGTTTTGACCAGGCGGGCCTTAGATTGACTTTTGTTGACGTTTTGGAAAAAGTGTAAAGATCATAGCTTTATCTATTGTAATTGATTTTTCTTGCATTGTCTGATAATATTAAGTCGATTTTGGTTAGATTTGAGTTGTGTAGAGGCGAATTTTAGGGGAAAAGCTATTTTTGAGAGTTGAATTGGCCTAGTTGGGGTGAGTATCTTGGTTAACTTTATGTGGGGGAACTACCCCTTAGGATTTGGGATTGATTGTGTCATTTGTGTTATGTGAAAGCCGTGTACGCAAGGTGACGAGTGGGTACACAACTTGTACGTGATATTTGACCGGTTTAGGTTACTTAGATTCTTTTCATGCCTTAATTAAATTATCATATCATGTTCTAAATTCTCATAGTCATTCTATTCTTACTTGTGTTAGTCTATCCTTACATGCCTTAAATGACTCGTCAACACTTGTTCTACATCCTATTTGATAAATTGCTCTCATGTTTTACTTGAACTTGTTGCCTCATTGTCGATTATCGTTATTTGAAGTCATTGTACATGTTATCTCTTCATTGTTGATTATCATTATTTGAAGTTATTGTTCATGTTATCTCTTTCATTGTTGAATTCCATTATTTGAAGTCATTGTACATGTTATCTCTTCATTGTTGATTATCATTATTTGAAGTTATTGTTCATGTTATCTCTTTCATTGTTGAATTCCATTATTTGAAGTCATTGTACATGTTATCTCTTCATTGTTGATTATCATTATTTGAAGTTATTGTTCATGTTATCTCTTTCATTGTTGAATTCCATTATTTGAAGTCATTGTACATGTTATCTCTTCATTGTTGATTATCATTATTTGAAGTTATTGTTCATGTTATCTCTTTCATTGTTGAATTCCATTATTTGAAGTCATTGTACATGTTATCTCTTCATTGTTGATTATCATTATTTGAAGTTATTGTTCATGTTATCTCTTTCATTGTTGAATTCCATTATTTGAAGTCATTGTACATGTTATCTCTTCATTGTTGATTATCATTATTTGAAGTTATTGTTCATGTTATCTCTTTCATTGTTGAATTCCATTATTTGAAGTCATTGTTACACTTTATCTCTTCCATTGTGAGTTATAAAAGTCGTTATCACGTTTAGGCGGAATTATTTATTGTTGAGACATCTTTCTTGTTGGGAATATTTACATTCATTTTTATTGTTGATGTTCTTGTACACATTGTGATGGAGCCATGAGCTATTATTGTATAAATATTGATATTGTTGATTATTGGCAAGTTGTGATATAAGGGCACGTGTGGTGCGGATTGTTATTGTGATGTAATATTGACGCGCATGCAAGGGCATAAAAATAGGGGTTAATATGCATGCGACAGCATAAGGTGGGACTTATGTGCGTGTTGCTTGTAAGGGAATAACGTGAAGCCACACGACGTCATAAGGTGGGCTAAAGTGCGCGTAGATATTTCGTGAATGTGGTTTTTAAAACTATTTAAATGTAAGGCTCACGCGACGGTATAAGGAAAGATTGTGATTGAGATTATAAATTGTGAATACGAGGTGGTACCTCGGTTGTAATTCTTATTGTACACGAGGTGGTACCTCATTGTGATTCGTGTTTTTTATCTCATGTTACAAAGAGTTATGGTGGGAACACTTCTTGTTGTTTTGTTCTTCCTTGTTCTATCAGTCATTGTTCGTATATGATCATTGTGGTTATCTTTAATTGATTTCTTTTTGTTATTTTCATGCTTACAATTCTGGTATTAATTCATGCTATTAACTTGTTTCGTATCAGTTATTTCTCCGCCTTCCATTATTTATCCTTATTATGTTTTCATACTGTTTATTTATATCATAGTAGGTGTCTTGACATGGACTCATTCTTACTCTATTAAGGTTAGGCTTGATACTTATTGGGTAGCACTATCGTGTACGCATACTATATTTCTGCACATCTTTTTATACAGATCTAGGTACGTTTGCTCGTGCCGGATGTTAGTTGCTTACGGAGGCTTCAAGGTACTCTTGCTCGGCGTTCGCAGGCCTCGGAGTCACCTTCATTTACCTTCACTCATATTATATTTTTTTATTCAGACAGTGATGTAGTAGACATTTTAGCTTACTCTGTAGAGATTATGACTCAGTTCCACCGGTTTGTGAAAACTATTTGTTGAATTCTATTTTAGGAGATTTTATGAGTTTATTAGACTTGTTTTATTATTTCTGTTAATTTTTTCTATCAACCTATTATTGAATATTAGGCCTACCTAGTCGTAGAGACCAGGTGCCATCACGATGTCCTACAGAGAAAAATTGGGGTCGTGACAAATTTGTATCAGAGCTCTAGATTCATAGGTGTTAAGAGTCATAAGTAGGTTTAGTAGAGTCTTACGGATTGGTACGGAGCCGTCTGTACTTATCTTCTAGAGGCTACGGAATCATTAGGAAAACTTCACTTCTTTGATTCCTTATCGTGCGAATTGGTCAACTTCAAAAACTGAATCTTTGACTTTTTATTCTCTCACGGATGGTGAGGACACACACTACTGGATCTGACGATCAAACACCCGCGCCCCCTGCTAGAGTCGCGAGAGGTCGGGGCCGGGGCAGAGGTCGAGGAAGGACACGTGGTGCAGCTAGAGCACCTTCCCGAGCTGCGACAGAGAAGCCACTAGTAGATCCAGTTGGGGGGCAGGAACCCGAGGTGCCTGTTGCCACCCCTACACTTCAGTAGACCCTCGCTTAGTTCTTGAGCATGTTTGTTACTATAGCTCGAAGGGGGTTGATTCCACTTGCACTAGCCATATCTTAGGCTGGGGGAGGAGCTTAGACTCTCGCAACCCGTACTCCAGAGCAGTGGGTCCATGTTGATCAGGTCTCAGAAGTTATTCCAGTATAGCTTGTTATTTCGATTCAGCCCGCGATTAGGGCAGCAACATCTAAGGATAAGCATCTTAGACTTTAGAGATTTAAGAAGTATCGCCCTCCTATTTTCAGTGGTTTGGCTACAGAGGTTGCACATGGTTTTCTAGAGAAGTGCCACCATATTCTCCGCACCATGGGTGTGGTGGAAACAAGAAGGGTTGCTTTTACTACTTTCTAGTTGTCAGGAGCAGCATATCAGTGGTGGCGGGTATATGAGGAGGTTGGCCCAACCGATGTAGCTTCACTTACATGGACTAGGTTTTTAGAGTTATTCTTGAGGGATTTTGTTCCCCGGGCCCTTAAGGATGCATGGCACGCGGAGTTCGCGCAGCTGTGCCAGGTTACTATGACAGTGTTATAGTATGTTGTCTGATTTAGTGATTTGTCCAGACATGCACCTGCCTTGGTTTTCATAGTTAGAGAGCGAGTCTGTCGATTTATCGAGGGGCTCAATTATAGTATTAGATTCAGCATTGCTCGAGAGTTGGAGACAGATACCCCATATCAGCAGGTGGTGGAGATCGCACGGAGATCGGAGGGTATGCGGGGATGTGAGAGAGAGGACAGGGAGGCCAAGAGGCCTCGACTGGAGGATTTAGTGGTGGCCACACTGCAGCTACAACCGGTCATGGTAGAGGCTATATGAGTCATCCAGTTCATTCAGCACTTCCAACTTCTAGCGCTGCTGCAGTTGTTTCGAGGTCTTAGGTTGCACACTTTGCTCAGCTACTTTCTAGTTCACCTCCTGCACGGGGTGCCTTCAGCGGTCAGACCAGCCGACCAGGCGCGAGCCAATCCCAGCAGCCACGCCCACCGAGAGCTTACTTTGAGTATGGTGACACCCGTCATATTGTTAGAGACTGCCCCAGACTTAGGAGAGGTGCACCTCCACAGACTACTCAGGCTCTACAGATTCAGTCAAGTCCACATACTTCTCAATCCATGGTTGCTGCCCTAGTTGCTGCTCCACCCGCACAACTAGCTATGGGTGGGGGACGGGCAGGTAGAGATCGCCCTAGAAGGGGAAGCCATGCTATATTCTATGCTTTTTCGGGTAGGACGAAGGCAGTTGCTTCAGATACAGTCATTACAGGTATGATTTCGGTTTTCCATAGAGATGCATCAGTCTTATTTGATTTAGGATCCGCTTATTCATATGTGTCATCTTACTTTTCTCCGTATTTGGATATATCTCGTAATTCTTTGAGTTCTCTTATTTGTGTGTCGACGTATGTGTGAGATTCTATTATTATGGACCATGTGAATCGGTCATGTTTAGTTGTTATTAGTGGTTTTGAGACCAGAGTTGATCTATTATTACTTAGTATGCTACACTTTGATGTTATTTTAGGCATGGACTGATTTTCGCTCTATCATGCTATTCTGGATTGTCACACCAAGACTGTGATATTGGCTATGCCAGGTTTGCCACGGTTGGATTGGAGGGGTTCTTTGGATTATGTTTCTAGCAGGGTTATGTCCTTCCTTAAGGCACAACAGATGGTTGAGAAGGGTTGTGATGCATACCTAGCCCTTGTGAGAGATATCAGTGTTGATACTCCTACCGTTGAGTTAGTTCCGGTAGTGAGAGATTTCTCAAATGTATTTCTGGCAGATCTTTCGGCCATGCCGCCCGATAGGGATATCGATTTTGGTATTAACTTGTTGTTGGGCGCTCAGCCCATTTCTTTTCCACCACATCGTATGGCCCCAACAAAGTTGAAGGAGTTAAAGGAGCACTTGCAAGAGTTTCTTGATAAGGGTTTCATTCGGTCTAGTGTGTCGCTATGGGGTGCTCCAGTCTTGTTTGTGAAGAAGAAGGATGGTTCTATGCGCATGTATATTCATTATCAACAGTTGAACAAGGTTACAGTTAAGAACATGTATCTATTACCGCGCATTGATGACTTATTTGATAAGCTACAGCGCGCCTGAGTATTCTCAAAGATTGATTTGCGGTCAGATTACCATCAGCTTAAGATTCGGGATCCGGATATTTCGAAGACTGCCTTTAGGATTCGGTATAGTCACTATGAGTTTCTTGTGATGTCATTTGGGCTGACCAACACCCTAACAACATTTATGCACCTGATGAACAGTGTATTCCAACATTATCTTGATTCATTTGTCATTGTGTTTATTGACGACATCTTGGTGTACTCTCGTAGTCAGGAAGATGATGAGCAGTGTTTGAGGATCATGCTCCAGACCTTGAGAGAGAAGAAGTTGTATGCAAAATTTGCAAAGTGTAAATTCTGGCTTGCCTCAGTGGCGATTTTGGGTCATGTGTTGTCGATGAGGGGATCAAAGTAGATCAGAAGAAGATTGAAGCAGTTCAGAGTTGGCCCAGACCGTCTCCAGCTTCTGAGATTCGTAGTTTCTTTGGTTTGGCTGGGTATTGTCGCCATTTCGTAGAGGGCTTCTCATCTATTGTTGCACCTATGACCATATTGACCCAGAAGGGTGCTCCTTTTATATGGTCCGAGGAGTGTGATGTGAGCTTTCAAAAGCTCAAGACTACTTTGACTACAGCCCCAGTGTTAGTGTTGCCTACGGATTTGGGGTATTATACTGTGTACTGTGATGCGTTACATATTGGTCTTAGCGCGATGTTGATGCAAGATGGTAGGGTGATTGCCTACGCATCTCGGTAGTTGAAGACCCATGAGAAGAATTATCCGATCCACAACTTGGAGTTGATAGCCATTGTCCATGCATTGAAGATTTAGCGGCAATATTTGTACGATGTCCCTTATGAGGTCTTTACCGATAACCGGAGTCTACAACATTTGTTCAAACATAAAGATCTTAACTTGCGGAAGCAGAGATGGTTAGAGTTGCTTAAGAATATGATATCACAATTCTATATCAGCCTGGGAGCGCCAATGTGGTGGCTGATGCCTTGAGTCGAAAGGCAGAGAGTTTGGGTAGTTTAGCATATCTACCGGCAACAAAGAGGCCACTAGCCATCGATGTTCAGGCCTTGTCCAACCAGTTTGTTAGATTGGATGTTTCGAAGCCTAGTCGAGTTCTTGCTTGCGTGGTTTCTAGATCTTCTTTATATGATCACATTAGAGAGCGTCAGTATGACGATTCCTATTTGCTTATCCTTAAAGACACAGTTCAGCACGACGATGCCAAGGAGGTTTCTATCGAAGATGATGGTGTGTTGCAAATGCAGGCTCGATTATGTGTGCGAAATGTGGATGGCTTGCGTGAGATGTTCCTTCAGGAGGCCCACAGTTCACGATACTCCATTCATCTGGGTGCCGCTAAGATGTATCAGGATTTGAGACAACACTATTGGTTGAGGAGAATGAAGAAAGACATAGTGGAGTATATAGCTCAGTGCCTAAATTGTCAACAGGTGCAGTAGGAGCATCGGAGGCTAGGAGGTTTACTTTAGAGGCTAGCAGGTGCAGGGAGCCAACATGTTCACGCTAGATGAAGAATATGACATGAAGGGAACAATTGTCACTAACGAAAATGCAGAAGCCGCAAAGATCCCTCCTCAAAAGGATCTTATCATTATAGTACAACAAAAGCCTACCGTGACAGTTCAAACTTATCCACAACAACCCATCGATGCTACTCAGGGTGAAGAAGATCGGGAATAAAAAACCATCCCATGGACCTATCAGCAAAAGTGAAAAGCCAAAATGACAGACTCTGCCGCAGCTCATGGTATGACTAGGTCCGGGAGATGCTACGCCCCTAAAGAGGTCAATCGAGGAAATCCAGGGAGAGAACTAATTCCAAGGAGAAATGTAACAGACCCAGAAGCCGCGGAGTTTTGGAAAAGGATGTCGAGCAAAGAGTATTTTTTATGGAAGAACAGTTGAAGAAAACTCCAGCGCAGATATCCATCATGGATCTACTGATGAGCTCTGACAGCCATAAGGACGCTTTGTTGAAAGTACTAATCATTGTAAGTGTACCAAGTAACAACACCAGCAAGGCATTGGCTGCGAAAATTGGGAAAATGGTAGAGGAAAATATGATCACTTTCAGAAGAGATGAACTTCCTCTCGAGGGCGCAAGTCACAACAAGGCTCTTCATATCACTGTCAAATGTGGGGACAAAGTGGTATCTCGAGTGCTGGTCGACGGGGGATCAGGAGTCAACATTTTCCCGCTCTCCACCCTGCGGGAGTTGGGAATTCATTTGAGGGAAGTCAAGGAAATCCACGTAAAGGTAAAGGCCTTCGATGGTTCGCAAAAGGATGTTATTGGAAAAATTTATCTAGCCTTGCAAATTGGGCCGGTCGACTTTCCAGTATTATTTCAAGTGATGGACATTTCCTCTTCTTACAATTTGTTGCTGGGCAGGCCCTGGATATATATAGTAGGGGCCGTATCGTCTACCTTGCACCAATGCATAAAATTCGAGTGGGGATGCCAAGAGATCGTGGTCCACGGCGAGTAGGGTCACTCCGCCTATTTGGAGTATGTTGTCCCATTTATTGAGGGACTAGACGCAGTCGCCTTCCATATTGTAGAAATCATGCAGACTACTAAAGAGGAGAAGACTGAATAGAATTTGGGAATACAATCGCCATACAGGTCCAAGATGGCCGTGAGGGAGATGATGGAATATGGATATAGGCCCGGAACAGGGTTGGGAGACAAGTCAGATGGGATCATAGAACCAATTGAGCACAATGGGCAGAAAAGAAGGGCTGGCTTAGGATATCAGCCCCCAGAAAGGAAACTCGCACCGTTAGCTCCGGGAAAAAGATTTTTGTGCTAGAGCATGTTTCAAGTCCGGGACAGAGTTCAACGCCCGAAGATGATATCATCGACGGGATGGGAAAGCTATTCGTGAATATGATTGAAGAATTCTATAAAGGAACTGACATCATGACACTGACTATTAGGGATGCCGAACTAGGGGAAGAGCTGTAGAATTGGACAGCCAGTCCATCTTTGGTTCGCCGGGACTCTTGATAGTATGGAACTGTAAAGGTTTTCTTTCAAAAGAACACGGTTAATTGAGGCCTGTATCGTGTCTATACCTTTTTGTCATTTGCCTCTTGTAAACGCTTGAGACGTTCCCTTTTTGATAAAATAAAAAGAATTTTTTTATAAAAATTGCAATTTATTTTACTACTTTATTTATACCTAGATTTTCTTTTCAGTAATCAAATCGATAAAAACCGCGTTCCGTGATTATGGCATGTAACGAAACCACTGAGCGCAACGACCCGGATTACTAGGAATATGACGAGAGTATGATGTCGGATAATCTCCCACAAGGATCGAATAGCTGGAGATTCAAAAGAAACCCAACCTCAAAGAAACATAAGTAGTCAATCTTGGAAGTGAAGAAGACGTGAAAGAAACCAGAATCAACATTCACCTAGAAGCCGAACAGTAGGAAACAATGATTGAGCTCCTCCGACAGTACGTCGACGTGTTCACGTGGTCCTATGAGGACATGCCAGTATTAAGCACCGACATTGTCTTGCATCGACTACCCACTGACCCTACCAGACCACCGGTCAAGCAGAAGCTCGAGAAATTCAAACCTGATTTTAAGTATGAGGATAAAAGAAGAGGTGACCAAACAGATATTGGCAAATGTAGTGAGGTTCACTAACTATCCAAGCTTGTTGGAAAACATCGTCCCAATGACCAAAAAGGATGAAAAGATCAGAGTATGTGTGGATTACAGGGATCTTAACAAAGCTAGCCCAAAGGATGATTTTCCCTTGCCAAATATCCACATCCTCATCGACAACTGTGCAAAGTATGAACTGCAGTCATTTGTGGATTGTTTCGCCGGATACCACCAAATCCTAATGCATGTTGAAGACGTGGAGAAGACAACTTTCACCACTCCTTGGGGAGTCTACTGTTATAGGGTTATGCCATTCGGTCTCAAGAATGTCGGCGCCACCTACATGAGGGCCATGACAACCCTCTTTCACGACATGATTCATAAGGAGATCGAAGTGTATGTCGATGATGTAATCCTTAAATCTCGAAGGAGTTCAGAGCACTTGGATGACTTGAGGAAATGTTTTGAACGCCTGTGAAGGTATGATTTGAAGTTGAATCCAGCAAAGTGCGTGTTCGGAGTTCCGGCTGGAAAACTATTGGGTTTTATTGTAAGTAGGAAAGGGATAGAACTGGACCCATCAAAAATCAAGACCATCTAGGAATTACCGCCACCAAAAAGCGAGAAAGATGTCATGAGTTTCTTAGGAAGATTGAATTACATCAGTCGCTTCATAGCCTAGTCCATAGTAATCTGTGAACCCATCTTCAAACTGTTAAAGAAGGATGCTGCCACGAAATGGACGGAGGAATTCCAGAAAGCCTTCGACAGAATCAAAGAGTATCTTTCAAACCAGCCAGTGCTGGTTCCCCCTGAACCAGGGAAACCATTGTTGCTCTATTTGTCAGTCTTGGACAATGCCTTCGGTTGTGTGTTGGGGTAACACGATTAAACTGGGAGAAAGAAGCAGGCCATCTACTACTTAAGTAAGAAGTTCACACCATGCGAGGCTAAGTATACTTTGATAGAACACACTTGTTGTGCTCTGACCTGGATTGCTTAGAAGCTAAGGCATTACATGTCAGCATATACTACACATCTGATATCTTGGCTCGATCCGCTCAAGTACATTTTTCAAAAGCCAATGCCTATCGGGAAGCTATCTAAGTGGCAAATTCTCCTCAGCGAATTTGGCATTGTGTACATAACTCAGAAGGCTATCAAAGGACAATCTTTAGCCGACCATCTCACCGAGAATCTAATAGATGGGGATTACGAACTGCTTACCACGTATTTCCCCGATGAAGAAGTACTATTTGCTGGGGAAGACATCGCAGAATCATACCCTGGATGGAGCATGTTCTTTGATGGAGCAACAAACTTCAAAGGAGTAAGGATTGGGGCAGTCCTAATTTCAAAATCTGGACAACACTATCCATCATCGGCAAAGAAAAGATTCTCGTATACCAATAATATGGCTGAATACGAGGCATGTATCTCTGGAATCAGAATGTCAATCGACATGAACATCAAAAAACTTTTGGTCATAGGAGATTCCAATTTGCTGATACATCAGGTCCAAGGAGAATGGTCTACTAAGAATTTCATGACACTACCATAACTGCATTGCGTGAAAGAACTGTGCAATAAGTTAACGAAGATAGAGTTCAAGCATGTGCCCAAAATTCAGAACGAGTTCGCCGACGCCCTTGCAGCCTTATCATCTATGATTCAGTATCCAAACAAGAACTACATCGACCCCATCTAGATAGAAATCAAGAATCAACATGCCTATTGCTTCCATGTGAATGAAGAACCAGATGGTGAACCTTGGTATCATGACATCGAGAAGTCCCTTGGGACTCAGGAGTACCCATAAAATACTACTAATGGTCAAAAGCGAGCCCTCAAGAGGTTGGCAAATAACTTTTTCCTCAATGGGGAAGTCTTGTATAGGAGGACCCCAGACTTAGGTTTGCTGAGATGTGTATACGCCTCCGAAGCAACTAGACTGTTGGAAGAAATAAATGTGGGGATCTGCGGAGCCCACATGAACAAATTCACGTTAGCCAAGAAGATTTTGAGAGCTGGATACTTTTGAATGACCATGGAAAGCGACAACATCTGCTTTGTGCAAAAATGTCACCAGTTCTAGATTCACGGAGACTTTATCCGGGTTCCACCAAATGAGTTTAATGTAATGGGTTCACCCTGGAATTTTGCCGCCTGGGGCATGGACGTGATAGGACCCACAAAACCTGCAGCATCAAACGTACATCGTTTCATTTTGGTAGCCATCAACTATTTCACTAAATAGGTCGAGGCATCTAGTTACAAAGCCATCGCAAAGAAGGTAGTGGTAGATTTTGTCTGGAACAACATCGTTTGAAGATTTGGGATACCAGAGTCTATCATCACCGATAATATTGCAAACCTCGATAGCGACCTCATAAGGGAAATCTATGAGAAGTTCAAAATCGTCCACCGTAATTCCACAGCTTACGGACCACAAATGAATGGGGAACTCGAGGCAGCTAACAAGAATATCAAGAGGATTCTGCGAAAGATAGTGGACAATCACAGATAATGGCACGAGAAGTTACCTTTTGCTTTATTAGGTTACCGGACTACCATGAGAACATCCACTAGGTCAACGTCGTACATGTTAATATACGGCATTGAAGTAGTGATACCCGCATAAGTCGAAATTTCGTCCTTAAGAGTCATTCAAGAAGCACAATTGGACGACACATAGTGGATACGGGTCAGGCAAGAACTACTCATGCTCATTGATGAGAAAAGAATAGATGCAGCATGTCATGGAAAGCTATACTAAAACAAGATGGCTAGTGCATTTAACAAAAGAGTGACGCCCCGCCAACTCGCACCAGGGCAGTTGGTTCTGAAGAAAATCTTTCCCCATCAAGAAGAAGATAAAGGGAAGTTTGCACTCAATTGGCAAGGTCCTTACGTGGTCCACATAGCACTGTCTAGTAGAGCTCTAATCTTAGCAGAAATGAATGGAAGAGTCAGCACGAAGCCGATCAACTCGGACGCAATCAAGAGATATTACGTCTGAGGACAGATATAGTTAGGATTTTGATGTAACAGAACTACGTTCAACCTGACTTCCCACGGAGGGATACGTAGGCAACCCACGTAGGGTTCGGTTTCTCTCCCCCTTTTTCTCTTATAATAGAAAACCCGAATGTCATTTTGTTTGTATGTTGTTCAGGAACTACGCCGACTTGATTTCCTAAGGAAGGAATACGTAGGTAATCCTCGTCGGATTCAGTCATCCTTTATAATTGAATTATGTTCAGGGCCTGATTCCATTTGGATACAAGACTCGGCCGTTTTTATCTCTTAATCTCATCATCTTGCATCTATTGTAATCAAACTACGTCCCAACCTGATTCCGTTTTGGATACGTAGGCTTCCTGAGTCAGTCTCGGTCATTTTGTTGTATTATATCACGTCCCATGAACTACGTTCAGACCTGATTCCATTTTGGATACGTAGGCAACCTGAAAGGGTTCGAGCATAAGCTTAGGAACCCTCTGTAATGCATCAGTCTTAATTAGGAAGCAGGCTTAATGAGAATACAATGGCACTGGTCTAGAAAACCATGTGCATCCTTAGAAACCACACCACTGAAAGTAGGAGGAAAATACCTCTTGAACCTCTCAAGCCCCTTATGCTCCTCCTCTGATGCCACTTCCCTGACCTCAGTCTGAACCGTGATAACGAGTTGTACCGACATAAAACCTGGAACCTGATCAACTTGGGCCTACTGCTCTAGAGTGCACGCGATATGAGTCTAAGCTCCTCCCCAACCTGAGAAGTAGTTGGTGCAACTGGGATAAATCCCACCCCAACTAAAGTATTGAACATGCTCAAAAAAATGTTCTATAGTCTCCTGAAGTCCTGGGTAGAAACAGGCATCTCAGGTGCCTGCTCCCTAACTGGAGCTATTGGTAGCTCCTTCGTTAATGCTCTGGCAGGTGCTCTAGCTGTAACGCATGCCCCTATTCGGTCTCTACCTCAGCCCCGGCCTCTCGAGGCTCTAGGATGGGGCACATGTGTCTGCTCAATTGATCCGGTAGTCCGTGTCCTCACCATCTGTGAACGAATAGAAAGACAAAGTAGATTCTGAAATCAACAAATTCGCACAATAAGAAATGAAAGAAGTGGAATTTCCTAATAGTTTCGTAGCCTTTCGAAGATAAGCACAGACGTCTCTGTATCGATCCACAACACTCTACTAAACTTGCTTATAACTCGTAGAACCTATAAACCTAGAGCTTGGATACCAACTTGTTACGAACCAAGAATCCCACTTTAGGATCATGATGGTACCTAGTTTCTAAGACTAGGTAACCCTAATACATGCTGAGATTTAACAAAAATAAACAACTTATCTATTAAATTAAACTGATAAATGACATAATAAAGCTGAAACTAATCAATAGTCATACATTCCCAAAACTAGTAGTACAGAGTGATAAGCTCTACTGAGAGTAAACTAGAAATCTCAAATACAACACTATTTTGGAAAGAAAATAAACAGTAGTAAAAGTAATATCAGAAGGTTACTCTGAGGCCTGCGAGCGGAATGACAGTTACACCTTAAAATCTCCTCAGCAACTCAAAAGCAGCTAGCTAACTTCCGGCAAGCCCCGAGGTACCTGGGTCTGCACAAAAATGTGCAGAAGCATAATATGAGTACATCACAATCGGTACCCAGTAAGTATCAAGACTAACTTTGGTGGAGTAGTGACGAGGTTCAAGTCAAGACACTTACTAGACATAAAAACCCGGGCAGAATATCTATATATGTACATATATATATATATATATATATATATATATATATATATATATATATATACATACATACATACATATACATACATATATATAATATCCGGCCAGCCCCGAGGTACATGGGTCTGCACAAAAATGTGCAGAAGCATAATATGAGTACACCACAATCGGTACCCCGTAAGTATCAAGACTAACTTTGGTGGAGTAGTGATGAGGTTCAACCTGTGCAGAATATATATATATATATATAGAGAGAGAGAGAGAGAGATAGAGAGCTAACAACGGAAGGCAAAAATCAATAATTGGCAACAAAGAGTAAACATGTCATAAAACAACAAACTAATCAAAACACAGTTAAAATACAAGTTAAATCAATTAATGAAGCAATAACAGTTTAAATCATCAAGTCGTTCCAACACAACATTTACAACAAGGATCACCCCGAGGTATCACACCTCATAATCATAAATCGCAAGTCACAAATCATAATTCTTCCTTATAACGCCGCATGGGCCTTACATTTTTTAAAAACATTTTCCTGAAATAGCTTCACACACGTAAGATCCCTTATCTCGCTGCATGTGCTTCAAAATAAAGTAATTCCCCTTACTAGCAACACGCACATAAAACCCCTTTATCTCGCCGCATGCACATCAATAACATCACCATTATGCCGCCGCATGCGCATCTCATCACATTACAATAATCAGCTCACATCACACGCGAACATATGCCACAATATTGCCCAAACAACAATACCAATATCACAAAAATACATAGCCCATAGCTCAACAATAACAATGTGTACAAGAACTTCAACAACAACACACGGAAACGGGGAATGACTATACAATGAAAGGTGTTCCATTTAGAAACATCTTCAATTCAAGACTCGTTTCTTCATGTACACGTCTTTCACTGTCACGACCCAAACTGGAGGGCCATGACTGGCACCTGGGCCATAACTGCCGAGCACCAACGTACATTTTATCTAACCTTTCTTATTATCTATAAGGGCCGATGAGATCAACATAAATGGTAGACAAGAATTATAAACAACCAACAATGACAGATAATGGCATGAACTTATATACATGGGACGACAAGGCTGTCATGAAGCTATATATAAGGTACGAGCAGACAAGGCTTCCATGATAGCCTATACAACAAAAACCAGCCGACAATGCTATCCAAAACTATAAGTAAAATAAGTGTTGTAACATTGCCAGAACAGGTCCCCGACATACCCAATAATGTCTACAACAAAAATGCATACCAAGACCACTGCAAGTCCGGAGAATTGATATCGCCAATAACCGCTGAATTGGGAAGACTATTGTAGTGAGGGAGCTTCGTCTACCTGTCTATCAGGACCTACAGCATGACATGCAGCGTCCACAAATAAAAGGGACGTTAGTACGAATAAAGTACTTAGTATGTAAGTCAAGAAGCATAAAAAAGAACAGTAATGTAAAAAAGGATAAAGAATAACAATATATATATATATATAACTTGTAAAACATACGCCTCTATGGTCATAATCATCATCATATCGTGCCCGGCCATCATAAGGCTCGGTAGAATCGTACTCAGCCACGTGGAGCTCGGTAAAACCCAAATGATCAATGGTTGCACAATATGTGTTGTACCCGACCGACTATAGCGCTGTTCGATAGAGTAAACTAGATACATATATATATAATGTATGCTGGACTCATGGAATCATGTTCTAAACCTTTCGGAGTGATGTAAGGTCGGTGACCTGTGTATACGTTATTAGAGCTAATTCGTCATCATGAATATTATAGGAATCAGGAAATATAAACAACATTTGATACATAACAATAAGAGAAGAAACATCAACCTCATTCTTTCCATAAGAAAGGAAACACTGTAAGTACTGCTTGCTTCTAAGAGTAGAGTATCTTTGGAAGCTCATTCGTTACATTATGTACAATCAGAGTCATACAAAAGAAAGAAAGAAATAGCCTCACATTCCTTGTATATACTGCCTAACCTCAAATTATGCAAATGTCACGGCTCCTTAGTCTACAATTAGAGAAATGATACTATCGTTATCGCTTAAGCATCGTAATAATTATATATCGACCGCAGCCTATTTTACGATAAAATAGACATCCCCTATTTATATGAATTCCCACAAGTGACCAAAATCACCAAACATCCCAAACAACATCAATAATAATCATATTAAGCCTCCCAAAACAGTCCACCAATCAACAACATTACTAACAAGCCTTTCGATAGATATCTCACAAGTTCTAGCTTCAACGACTTAGACACAACTTGGATAAGCTTAAATACATGTAGTGTAAGAGGCTACTTACCTTTACACAGATAGAACAACTCCAATTTGATCTTACTTCACCATGAAATATCCTTTCAATGCAGTCACAAGAACAAGGAAGCAAAACTAGCAATCAATTCTCTCGGCACTAGAATCACTTTGGAATACTTGAAATCACCTAAGGTTGATATGAAAACCTTGTGATAGTATTTTAAAAAACTTAAACCACTTTAAACAACCCCCACACGAGCTGGAACCACACCAAAATCAGCAACCACAAGAAGAACAAGAAACTCACTAGCGCCACGGGAGTCCCGACACTTGATTTGTGTTGTTTACCCTTTATTTGGGTCTTGAATCGTGAGAGAACTTTGAGAGAATGTTTTTAGGTGTCTAGGGTCTGAAGAGAGTGAAACATAATGAGTTAAAACAGGCCGTAGGCATCATATATACATCAAGATATTTCAACCGCCTAAGTGGGTCCCATAGGGAGCTGCTTGCGCAGTCTCGCAAAAAAGCAAATATGTCTCAACTCCGATGTTGTATCAACAAACGGTTTAATGTGTTAGAAACTAGACTCGTATATATTCAATATGGGGGTGGATCACCCCATAATTCCAATAATATTGATAGAAAAGCTTAGTAACATTAGACCTAAATGTTTAGTAAAATTATGAACGTAACTTGCGACAACTTTTGTCGACTTTTGTTTCATAACTCGCTTGACTTCAAAACTTATGATATGGATATTATATGATTCAAATGACTTAAACATGACCTCATTATCATATTAATCACGTCTTTTTTTACCCAAAAATATAGGTTACAACATCCTTGATTCGTTTAACTTCTAACTTTTAATACTTGTTAAGCACTCTTATACACCCTTGTATCATTTAAGACTAATAGGATTAACTTCTTATCATCTCAAAGATAATTGCTTCCCAAATTTATATCGACTAACTTATGGAATGATCTAACATACGCGAATATGGGTTGTGACACCCTCTCCTCCCCCCTCCCCCCCAAGAACATTCGTTTTCGAATGTAAAGGTTTATGGGGAGTCTAACTCATCATGGATTCCGACAGAAATTTTCGGCTGAGTCTCCCCTATAAAATAGACACTAGCCAAACTTGCAAGCAATTAAACCAAACATATGGGCTCATAAGGCTATATA
The DNA here is from genome assembly GCA_000715115.1 of Nicotiana otophora. Classification (NCBI taxonomy): domain Eukaryota; kingdom Viridiplantae; phylum Streptophyta; class Magnoliopsida; order Solanales; family Solanaceae; genus Nicotiana; species Nicotiana otophora. Next base: position 71,638 of record AWOL01S0014912.1, on the reverse strand, counting down.
AAGCATTATGGATATGTACATAACTGCATATCACCATTTGTTTTTATTAAGAAAGAGTATTCTCAAGTTGTTGTTTACCTCATAGAGCCGTTTCAGCTTCCATTGCATCTTACGTTTCGCCGGCATCCTCGTTATCTTCAATTTGGAATAGTTAAGGGTATTTAGACTTCATCTCCTCTTCCGCTTCCCATGTCATTTCTTCCATATTCTTGTTCCTCCACAATACTTTGACGGAAGCTATTTCCTTTGTTCTCAGCTTGCAGACTTGTCGATCTAATATAGTCACTGGCACTTCTTCATATGATACATCATCCTTAACTTGTACATACTTTATAGGTATGAACCAAGAAGGGTCTCCAATACTTTTCCTTAACATAGATACATGGAATAACGAGTGGACAAATTCCAATTCGGATGGCAATTCTAACTTATAAGCAAACTGTCCAATTAATCGAAGACTCTTGTACGACCCAATATACCACGTACTCAGCTTACCCTTCTTCCCAAAATGCATAACACCCTTCATCGGTGAGATCCTCAGGAAAATCCAATCACCAACCTCAAACTCCATATCACGACGCTAGACATCAGAATGAGACTTTTGCATACTTTGCGCTGTCCTCAGTCGTTCTTGTATCACTTTTACCTTCTCAATGGCTTGGTGAATCAAATCTGGCCCATATAATTATGTTTCGCCAACTTTGAACCATCCAACTGGTGATCTATATTTCCTCCCATACAACGCCTCGTACGGGGCCATTTTAATACTATAATGGTGGCTATTATTGTAGGCGAATTCTATGAGTGGCAGATGGTCATCCCAATTACCCTTGAAATCTAGAACACATTCTCGTAGCATGTCTTCAAGTGTCTCAATGGTACGTTCATCTTATCCGTCAGTCCATGGATGTCATGCAGTGCTCAGATGCACTTGTGTGCCTAAACCCTTCTGAAATGACCTCCAAAAAGTTAGCCGTAAACGGAGCTCCTTGGTCTGATATAGTAGATATCGGCATACCATGAAGCCTAACAATGTCCTTGATATACAACCTCGCATACTCTTCAACTGTGTAAGTTGTCTTAACTAGCAGAAAATGGGCAGATTTTGTAAGTTAGTCAACTATCACTTAGATGGAGTCAAACTTATGATAAGAGTGAGATAATACAATAATGAAGTCCATATTGATCACCTCTCATTTCTAGGTCAAAATCTCTATATTCTAAATCAGTCCACCAGGTTTCTGATGCTCGATATTTACTTGTTGATAATTAGGACACTGGGCTACAAATTATGCAATAGCCTTCTTCATGTTGTCCCATCAATACAACTCCTTAACATCATGATACATATTTGTCTAGCCGAGATGGATGGAATATCGGGACGGATGAATCTCAATCATAATCTTTTCTCGCAGCCCTATCATATTAGGCACACATAATTGGCCTTGGTATCTCAGTGCCCCATCTTCTCTAATCTCAAAAGCGGTAATCTTATGTTGTTGAATGCCCTCTCTCAATCGTACTAAGGTAGGGTCTTCATATTGTCATGCTTGTACCTCGTCTATCAAAGACGATTCTGCCGTATTCTATACAGTAACACCTCCATCATCAGAGTCTAACAATCTGATTCTCATATTGGCCAGCTCATGAAGCTCTTTAGTCAACCCTTGTTTGCCTGCCTCAATGCGTACTAAGCTTCCCCTAGACTTACGGCTGAGAGCGTCTGCCACAACATTGGACTTACCGAGATGGTACAATATCTCGACACCGTAGTCTTTCAGTAATTCAAGCCACCTATGTTGCCTCAAATTCAACTCCTTCTACTTGATGAATTGTAAACTCTTATGATTTGTGTAGATGTCAACATGACTGCCATATAAGTAGTTCTGCCATATCTTCAAAGCATATATTACTGCAGCCAATTCAAAATCATAAGTCAGGTAATTCTTTTAATGTTTCTTTAATTGTCTCGATGTGTAAGAAATCACCTTCTCACATTGTATCAATACGCACCCCAAACATATACCCGAGGCATCACAATATACCACATAACCTTCTGTTCCTTCTGGGAGAGTGAGCACTGGCGTGGATGTCAATCGATTCTTCAGCTCCTGAAAACTACGTTCATAAGCATTAGACCACTAGAACTTGGTAGCTTTCTGTGTTAATATAGTCAATAGTACTGATATAGAAGAAAACCCTTCTACAAACTGCCTATAATATCCTGGTAGCCCCAAGAAGCTGCGGACTTGTGGCGGCGTTGTAGGTCTCGGCCAATTCTTCACTGCATCGATCTTCTTAGTGTCGACACTAATACCCTCGTCAGATATCACATGGCCAAGGAATGCTACTGAGTTCAGCCAGAATTCATATTTGGAGAGCTTAGCATATAACTTACGATCCTGAAGGGTCTGTAATACTATCCGCAAGTGGACCGCATGTTTCACCTCCGAACAATAATACACCAGAATTCCATCAATGAATATGATACACGAACACGTCAAGATATGGTCTGAATTCACTATTCATAAGATGCATAAAGTTGGTGGGGCATTTGTTAGCCCGAACGACATGACCAAGAAATTAAAATGCCCATATCTTGTTTAGAAGACCATCTTCGGAATATCCTTCTCCTTAACCCTCACCTGATGATACCCTGAACGTAAGTCAATCTTAGAGAAATACTTGGTACTTTGGAGTTGGTCAAACAGTTCGTCAATCCTCGGAAGTGGATACTTGTTCTTTATAATAACCTTATTCAATTGTCGATATTCGATACATATCCTTAACGACCCATCTTTCTTCCGTACGAACAAGACTGACGTGCCCTAAGGTGAAGTGCTAGGCCTAATGAAGCCTTTATCCAGCAAGTCCTTCAACTGCGCCTTCAACTCTTGCAACTCTACCCGAGATATCTTGTACGAAGAAATAAAGATCAGTTGAGTGTCAGGCAATACATCAGTTGTAAACTCAATTTACCTTTCAGGAGGAAGGCCTGGGAGTTCATCTAGGAAAACATCTGGAAATTCATTGACCACGGGAACTGATTGTAGAGTAGGCGGCTTCGCCTCTGCATCTCTAACATGAACGAGATTATAAATGTAACCTTTCAAGATCATCTTCCTTTCCTTAATATAAGAAATAAACCTACCTTTCGGCGTAGCAATGTTTCCCTTCCATTCAATGACGGGTTCACGGGGAAACTGAAACCTAACCACCTTCATACGATAATCAACGTTTGCATAACATGATGCAAACTAGTCCATTCCTATTATCACATTGAAATCAACCATTTCTAACTCAAATAGATTTATCAATGTTTGACAACTACAAATCATCAGTGTACAACCTCTATATACCCTTCTAGAAATCACAAAATCTCATATCCGAGTGGATACCGCAAGTGGTTTACTTATCAATTCAGGTTCAATGCCAAACTTATTAGCCACAAAGGGTGTAACATATCATAATGTAGATCCCGGATCAATCAGCATACATCATAAGAAAACACAGACAATATACCTGTAACAACATCCGAAGACGACTCGAGATCCTATCGACCTGCTAGAGCATAGGTTCGATTTTGAGTAACGCTCGAACTCGACACTGCACCTCTATCTCTACCACAAGCCATCGACTACTGAAAACCTCGTGTTGGAGCTCGAACTGGTAAGGAAGAACCAGACACAGATCCAGTCGGCTGAGCCATACCACCACCTCCTTTGTTAGGACAATCTCGCATCATATGGCCAGGCTGTCCACAAGAATAGCACGTATCGGAACCTCGACGATACATTCCAAAGTGGAAATTGGAGGGCCATGACTGGCACCCGGGGCCACAACTGCCGAGCACCAACATCTATTTTGTCTAATCTTTATTATTATCTATAAGAACCGATGAGATCAACATAAATGATAGATAATGGCATGAAAATATACAACATGGGCCGACAAGGCTATCATGAAACTATATATAAGGTACGAGCCGACAAGGCTGCCATGATATAATACAACAAAAACTAGTCGACAAGGCTATCCAAAACTATACATGAGACGACACCTATCTATGAGCCTATAAAAGAACATAAGTGTTGTAACATTGCCAGAACAGGACCCCGACATACCCATAATGTCTATAACAAAAATGCATACCAAGGCCACGGCAAGTCCGAAGAAGGGATCTCGCCAATAACCACTGAACTGGGCAGCCTACTGTGGTGGGGGAGCTTCGTCTACCTATCTATCAGTACCTGCAACATGACATTCAGCATCCACAAATAAAAGGAACGTCAGTACGAATAAAGTACTGAGTATGTAAGGCAAAAAGCATAAATAAGAACAGTAATGTAAAGAGGGATAGAGAATATACAACCTGTAACATCTGAGTGCCTCTGAGGGAGACTGACATGAAATGCATGATATATATATATATATATATATATATATATATATATCTCCAAAAACATACGCCTCTGTAGGGATTATCATCATCACATCGTACCCGACTGTAATAGGCTCGGTAGAAACTTACCCGGCCATCATAAGGCTCGGTAAAATCGTACCCGACCACATAGTTGCATAATAAGTGTCATACTTGGCTGACTATAGCGTGGCTCGGTATAGTAAACTAGATACATATATATATATATATATATATATATATAATGCATGTTCGACTCATGCAATCACGTTCTAGACCTTTCGGAGTGGCGTAAGGTCGGTAACCCGCGTATACCTTATTAGAGATAATTCGTCATCATGAATCTTATAGGAATCAGAAAATACCAACAATATTTGATACATAAGAATAAGAGAAGCAACATCAACATCAATTTTTCAATAAAAAGGGAAACAATATGAGTATTGCTAGCTTCTAAGAGTGGAGTATCTTTGGAAGCTCATTAGTTATATTATTTACAATCGGAGTCATGCAAAAGAAAGAAAGAGATAGCCTCACATACCTTGTATATACTGCCCAACCTCAAGCTATTCAAATATCATGGCTCCTCAGTCTACAATAAGAGAAATGATATTATCGTTATCGTTTAAGCGTCGTAACTATTATATATCGACCACAACCTATTTTACGATAAAATGGACAACACCTCCCATATTTATATGACTTTCCACAAGTTACAAAATTACCAAACAACCTCAATAATAATTATATTAAGCCTCCCAAAATAGTCCACCAATCATCAATATTGCTAACAAGCCTTTCAATAGATATCTCACAAGTTCTAGCTTCAACGACTTAGCAGCAACTTGGATAAGCTTAAATACATGTAGAGTAAGAGGTTCCTTACCTTTACACATATAGAACAACTCAATTTGAGCTTAATTCACCACGAAATATCCTTCCAATGTAGTCACAAGAACAAGGAACCGAAACTAGCAATCAATTCGGGTTTCTCGGCACTAGAATCACTTTGGAACACTTGAAATCAGCTAGGGTTGATATAAAAACCTTGGAAGATTATTTTACAGAACATAAACCACTTAAAATAAAAATCACACGAGCTGAAACCACACCAAAATAAGCAACCACAAGAAGAACAAGAAACTCACTAGCGCCACAGGATTCCCAACACTTGATTTGTGTTGTTTGCCCTTTGTTTGGGTCTTGGATCATGAGAGAAGTCTAGGGTTTGAATAGAGTGAAACATAATGAGTTAAAATGGGCTGTAGGCGTCACATATATATCAAGATATCTCAACAGCCTAAGTGGGTCCCATAGGGAGCTGCTTGCGCAGTCTTACAAAAATATAAATATCTCTCTACTCTGAAGTTATATCAACGAACGATTTAATGCATTGGAAACTAGACTCATAGATCTTTAATTTGCGGGTGGATCACCCCGTAATTCCAAGAACATTGAGAGAAAATCTTAGTAACATTAAACCTAAATATTTAGTAAAATTATGAACTTAACTTGCGGCAATATTTGTCGACTTTTGTTTCATAACTCGATTGACTTCAAATCTTATTATATGGATATTATATGATTCAAATGCCTTAAAACTCAACATCCTTAGCATATTAAACACCTTTAATTTTACCCAAAAATAAGGGTTACAATATTCTTAATTCGTTTAACTTCTAACTTACTAATGCTTGTTAACCACCCTTATACACCCTTGTATCATTTAAGACAATTAGGATTAAATTCTTATCATCTGAAAGATAATCTCTTCCCGAATTTACGTAGACTAACTTACGGCGTGATCTAATGTACGTGAATATGGGTTGTAATATTCACATAATTAAAATAATGCAATTAGACCGAATCCTAGAGGGAAGTTCTCCCCACACAACGTTAGGCAAGATACTTACCTCAATTAGGTCAAATCAACACTCAAAACTAGATTTTCCTTTACAATTCACCCCTGCACGGCTCACATCTAACCAAAAACGACTTAATAATACTCTCTTCATTTTAATTTATGTAAACCCATTTGACTGGGCATGGAGTTTAAGAAAAGAGAGAAGACTTTTGAACTTGTGGTGTAAAATGAGGCACATATATTTTGTGTGGCTATAAATCATTGCATAAAGATAAATTGTTTCCAAATAAGAAAAGAGGTCATTCTTTTTGGCACGGACTAAAAAGGAAATAGGTTCACATGAATTGAAACGGAGGGAGTATCAAATAATGTAAGAGAAATTAATTTCGATTAAGAAAGTTAAGATCTTTACACAATTCTTCAAAAGTTAACCCTGGGCCCGTCGGTCAAATCCTGAGCCCAAAAGTAGATCTCGACTAACCATAATCCCACGAGTCCATATATGTATTTTGTTTTCAAAGCTGAATCCAATTCAACTCTCAAATTTCAAATTTTTATTTTTCAAAACATAGTCAAAATTTCCCAAAATTTCTCTTCAATTCTCATAATTTAGATGTTAAATCTCACAAACAATCATGTTATGTAATAAAAATGGATCAAAATCACTTACCCAATAGTGTGGTATGAAAATCTCTCCTCAAAATTGCCTCCCACCAAGTCTAGGGCTAAAAAATGTGATAAATAATGCTAAGTCCCAAAATCCCAGTGTTTGTTCAGCTACAGAAGTCGCAAATACGACTCAGGATTCGCAAATGCAGAAAAGCCATCGCAAATGCGGGGCTTGATGAACACATGAAAAGTCGCAAATGTGACCCTGAATTCGCATTTGTGAAGTCATGTCCCTTTGCAAAAGCGATCAAGCTCGCCCAGGTTCCCCAATCGCAAAAGCGATAACCAGTTCGCAAATACGAACATGTCATCCCCCAGCCCACCTCGCAAATATGAACTTCACCTCACAAATACGAGGTTCGCAAATGCGAACGGCGTCTCGCATTTGCGAGAGCAGCAATATCTGCTCAACACCAGCAACTATGGTACATGGCCAAATCAATTTGAAACGCATTTGAAAATCACCCGAACCCTCGGGCTCCACACCAAACATCCAAACAAGTCTAAAAATATTATATGAACTCGCTCGCCCGATCAGATCACAAAAATGACATCCGAAACTACGAATCGAACACCAAAACACATTAAAATCACAATGAAACTCAAGATTCACTAAAATTACAACCAACCATCTGATTCCTACCAAACCAACTCGGAATGACTCTAAATTTTGCAGAAAAGTTCCAAATGATAAAACGGACCTATTCCAAGTCTCAAAACTAAAATCTGAACCCGATAGCTATAAAGTCAACCTACGGTCAAACTTAGAAAATTTCTAGACCTTCAAATTGCCAACATTCGGCAAAACAAGTCAAATCAACCTAGAAACCTCCGAATTCAATTCTGGGCATACGCCTAAGTCCAAAATCACCACATGAGCCTATTGGAATCCTCAAAATACCATTCCGGAGTCATTTTTACAAAAGTCAAACTTTGACCAATATTTCCAACTTAATCTTCTAAATCAAGAACTAATGGATCCAAATCATTCCAAAGCTTCCCCGAAACGAAACCAACCAACCCTGCAAGTCATGAAACCATAAATACATATAGGAGAAGCTTCAAAAGAAAAAATGAAGCTCAAATACACAAAACGACCAATCGAATCATTACATTAACATTATACTTATCTAGTTCTCTCTAAATAAATATTATATATACTTCAAAATATGTTATATATTTAACTAAAATTTTTAACCCCTTTAAAAATATTTATTATAAACAACTTATTTATATGCAAAGTTTGTTATGTTAATTGATATCACGACCCAAAATTTTGATTCAACGCGACAAAATTAATTGAATGTTTCAATAAGGTAAATTTAATAATATATTCATACACGCACATATATAGTAAAGTTCTATCTGAAATAAAAAATACAGAAATTGAGATTTGTCAAAGGCTAATAAATATTCTTCATTCTATGATGATATATTGTTCAAATATTAAAACTAAAAAAGGGTATTTTTATTATAACATTTTGAATAATTTATCCCAGAAAAAGAATTAGCAAAGAAGTATTGGCACATTGTATCATGAATCCTAAGACATCTAAAAAACAAAAAACACGGGTGGTATAAATTTTTGAAACGAATCGAAAACTTTGCATGAAATTGAAGAAAGTAAAAATTAACTTTAAAATTACTGGATAACCAAAACTAGACAATATAATTCAACTTTTCTCCATGTTATCTATGTCATGGTGTTAGCTGTCCTTTCATTTTGGTAATCTTTCCAATTTGATTATATGCCGTTATTGATGTCAATAAAAGGTGATAAGTTATGTGTCTTAGCAAATTTTGATAATCTGACAAACTTAATGTTAAGAACTAGATAGGGAACCTGCTCCACATCCTCAAAGTGCTCAAGATCAACAAGTCTCAAGTCTTGGGCCATGATCCAACACTCAGAGTCCAAGAAACAACAGAGGCAACAGATCCAATCCAGTTCCATTGTTGACAGTATCAGTCGACTCCCTATAGCTATAAAGTGACTGCAACTGTTTCTGCACACACGCAACAGTGTAAACAGTGGAGCAGTCACTTTATGGGGAATGTCTTTGTATCAAACGTGCTTACATCATTCAAGTGATGTCAATTATGCAATATTAACATGAAGGGAAGGAAAAACAACTCTTGCACACTCAGAATCGATCAAGCTCTCTCTCATATGTATTGCCAACTTGCAAGTGACATCAAGGAGTCAAGAACAAAGAGCAACATAACGAAGGACCAGTTTCCTGCATTTAGTCATCATATGTCCTTAGTTGTGTAGCACCTTTTGTCAAAATAATTTACTTATAATTCCTACTTAGCTTAGTTAGAAGTATTGTGTAGGAAACCCTTGTAAAATCATAAACCATATGTTTGTGTCTTGGTTAGAGTTAGTCAAGTTGTAAGCTTTGTAATAGAGTTATTACAAAGGGGCTTGTAATAGAGTTGTTACAAGTTAGTGAGGGATTAAGAGGATAATTTCTATGTTACAACAGTTTGTAATCTGAAGTTTGCTCAGTAGTGAAGGTGAAATCCTACAAGGGTAGGTCATGGTTTTTAATCCCGTGAGCTGGGAGTTTTTCACGTAAAACTCTACTGTGTCATTTACTTACTATTGTGTGCATACGTTCTGTGGAAACTGATAGAGAACCCGGTTCTACATTGAGTTTGGTGGACCCTTAGTTTCTATCAATTGGTATCAGAGAAGGTTCTTTCTATCAGGCTAACACCTAGAAAGGATCCTCATGGCTGCTCCACCAAACTTGAAGAAGGTCAATCAACCTACAGACCACCACGATTCAATGTCCAATACTATGGATGATGGAAGACAAGGACGCATGATTTTATCATGGCTGAAGACTCAGAACTTTAGGATGTCATCTGCGATGGTCCTTTTGTTCCTATAAAAACCATTGGAGAACTAGAAGTGTCAGTTCCCAAGACTAGGAAAGAATACAACGATGTTGACAGAAAAGCTATAGAGAAGAACTTTCGAGCCAAAAAGATCCCCGTCTATAGTATTGGACCTGATGAATACAACCAGATTTCTGCCTGCCAATCTACCAAGGAGATCTGGGAAGCTCTCCAATTAGCACACAAAGGGACTACTCAAGTCAAACAGTCAAAGATTGATATGCTAACCACTTAGTATGAGCTATTCAGGATGAAGGACGATGAGTCCATTCAGGACATGCACACTCGCTTCACTTCTATCATCATTGAGCTCCATTCTCTGGGAGAAATCATTCCAAGAAAAAATCTTGTCAGAAAAATACTCAGCGTATTACCTGGATCCTGGGAAAGCAAAGTAAATGCTATCACGGAGGAAAAGGATTTGTAGAAGCTAACCATTGATGAACTCATTAGCAATCTGAAAACTTATGAAATAATGAAGATTAAGGATAATGAGAGAAGAGAGAACAAAAGGGGGGAAGAACCTAGTCCTCAAGATAGACAAAAATGACTCAAGTGGTGAGGATGTCGATATGGCTTACCTGACAAAGAGATTTCAGAAAATGATTCGCAGAAATGGAGGTATTCCAAAAAGGGGCAGCTCTAGCAAGCCAAGAGGCTATGACCTATGTCATAAGTGTGGAAAGCCAAGACATTTCATCAAGGATTTCCCCCTCCTCAAGTAAGATCAGTACAAACACAACACAAACAAAGCAGGCAAGAGGAACCTGGTTCCTAACAAATGATTCAAGAGAAAAGATGCCGCTGATAATGTTGTGAATCAAGCTCTTGCTGCATGGGGAGACTCCTCCAGCGAATCTGGAGAGGATGATGAACAAGGTGATCGCTCCATGATGGCAGTAGAAAGTGAAGCAGCTGAATATGACTTTATCTTTGCCCTGATGGCAAAATCGGACGATGATGATGATGAGGTAAACCTTTTGGGCATTCAAAGAAATTTGAAGTCCTACTCTCAGAAAAATCTTATATCTCTGGCAATGTTTTAATTTATGTTTATCATAGTCTTATAAATAATAAAAATACATTAACTATGAAATTAGGAGAAGTAGAATATGAGAGGGATGATCTAGTGGTTGTCGTGGTCGATTTAAAAGAGACCATTGAGTGTTTAAAAAATGAAAAAGAAGCTCTAACTGAAAAAGATTGCTAGCATAGAGCATGAGAGAGATGACTTATTAGTAGTAGTCGTGGACCTAAAGGAAACAATTGAGGAACTAAAAAGGTAAGGTAGGCATGAGGTCACCCAAAAGGGAAAGAAAGTTGCAAGTGAGGCACATATTAAGCTTGAAAATGAACTCCAAAATGTGAAATCTAATCTGTGTGCAGAACTTGAAAGAAAAGGGCAACTTCAAGAAGACCTAGGCAGAGTTAAAAGTGACCTCGAAAAATCTCTCAAGTGGACCTGGTCCTCTGATGCAATTGCTTCCATGTATACAAGCAATAGTGGGAACAGGCAGGGAGTCAGGTTCCAAAGAGAAAAGACTCCCTACAATCCACATAGCAGGTATGTTACTGTCTATGATAACTAGATTTGTACTCACTGTGGCAACACTGGTCACTTTAAAGAAAACTGTAAGGCTGGAATTCAGTCCCAACAGAAAAACAAGGTATTTTTTGAAAAGGTAACTACTTCTAAGGAACCTGGTCCCTCTTCTAAAAAACGTATATTGCCTACCTGGACAAGAAAAAGTCTGATTCACCCTTTTCCTCACTACAAGGGACCCAAACTTGTTTGGGTTCCTAAATCTAACCCTTGATTTTCTTGTGCATGGAGCAGTGAAAGGAAGCATCCAAAAATGGTACATGGATAGTGGCTGCTTTAAACACATGACTGGAAGCACAAATGATTTCCTTTCACTCAAATCCCTACAAAGAGGGAGTGTGTCCTTTGGAAATGGCAAAAAGTGATACATTCTGGGAGTTGTAAGGATTGGGAAGTCTCTTGCTCACTCAATTGAAATGTGTACTATGTGAACGACTTGAAGTACAGTCTATTGAGTGTTTACCAAATCTGTGACAAGGGAAACAAAGTGGAATTTGTGTCAAAAATATGCACGGTCACAAATCTTGTGACTGGTGAGGTGGCTCTGGTGGCTAAAAGATACAAAAACATTTATGTTGTTGATTTTGAGTCCTTACAAAATGGGGATCTCAGTTGTCTGGGCGTTTTTGATGATGATGCTGAACTGTGGCACATAAGATTGGGTCATGCAAGTTTTACGTTGCTTAACAAATTGGTCAAGAAGCACCTAGTTTGTGGCCTGCCCAAGTCAAGCTTCAAAGATCACAAGGTGTATGATGCATGTGTAAAAGGAAAACAAGTCAGATCCTCCTTCAAACCCAAAAAGGAAGTTAGTACCTCAAGGCCACATGATCTCTTTCATATGGATCTGTGTGGACCTATGAGGGTGCCAAGTAGAGGAGGAAAGAAGTACATTTCTGTTATAGTGGACGATTATTCTAGATTCACCTGGACCATGTTTCTCAGAACTAAGGATGAAACCTTTCAAGTATTTGCTGCATTTGTGAAAAAGATCCAGGTGAAGATGAGCCATAATGTAGTATGCATAAGGTCTGATCACGGCACGAAATTTGACAATGCCAAATTCGACGAATTCTGTGCTGAAAATGGCATTACTCGTAATTTTTTAGCTTTAAGAACACCTCAATAAAATGGTATTGTGGAGAGGAAAAATAGGACTCTTGAAGACATGGAAAGAACAATGTTGATTGACAGTGGCATTGCAAAATATTTCTGAGCAGAAGCAGTCAACACTGCATGCTACTTCGTGAACAGGTGCATGATCAGGTCCCTCCTTAATAAAACCCAGTATGAATTGTTAAACGGGAGGAAACCCAAGCTGACATATTTAAGGACATTTGGATGCAAATGTTTTGTTCTCAACAATGGCAAGGAAGCACTTGGAAAATTTGATGCCAAAAGTGATGAAGGAATCTTTCTGGGTTATTCATCACAAAGAAAAGCTTACAAAGTGTACAACAAGAGAACTCAATGTGTTGAGGAGAGCATACATATGATCTTTGATGAATCTCACCATCCTTGTGGGAAAGATTCACATGATAAGATTGATCAAGATGGAGAACAATCAGTTGCTCCTGGTGAAGTCATAGACATAGCAAATGGTAAGGCTGACATGATGAGTCAAGTTAAGGAATCAAATAATGATGGTGTAGCTGTATATCCAACTGATGTGGAGGAACCAGGTTCCTCAATCAGAACAACTGAAGCTGAGAACAGAGTTGTTTATGCCGTCCAAGGAACCCCACATGGTGAGCTGAGAAGCGGAACTCACGACAACGAAGGATCACGATCAGAAATACCTGGACCCTCTCACAATGAGCTTCAGGTGTCTAACTAGAAGCACAAAAGTTCACACCCTCTTGAAAATGTGATCATTCATCTTGACTCAGGGATTCAAACGAGGTCAAAGTCAAGAAACACGCTTGCCTTCTTAGCCTTTCTTTCTCAAATTGAGCCCAAAATTATCAAGGAAGCATTAAAAGATGTTGACTGGATTACGGCTATGCAAGAAGAACTCCATCAATTTGAGAGGAACAATGTATGGCACCTGGTTTCGCGACCTGTTGACAGAACGGTTATAGGAACCAGGTGGGTATTTAGAAACAAACTTGATGAGTTTGGAAACACAACAAGGACCAAGGCAAGGCTAGTAGTTCAAGACTACAATCAGGAAGAAGGGATTGACTACGATGAAACCTTTGCTCCAGTTGCTCGAATGGAGGCCATCGGAATTTTCATTGCCTTTGCATCTCATATGGAATTTAAATTATTTCAAATAGATGTCAAAAGTGCATTTCTGAATGGCTTTCAAAAAGAAGAAGTCTTTGTCAAGCAACCCCCTGGCTTTGAGTGTCATGAGTATCCTGAGCATGTCTTTAAACTTGACAAGGCATTATATGGGCTAAAGCAGGCTCCTCGTCCTTGGTATGGAAGCTTTTCCAAATTTCTACTAGAAAATGGCTTTACAAGAGGAAAAATTGACAACACCTTATTTCTGAAGAAACGGGGGAGGAATCTGCTCATTGTGCAAGTCTATATTGATGACATCATCTTTGGAGCAACAAATGATTCCATGTATGAGGAATTCGCAAGGCTTATGGGAAGCGAGTTTGAAATGAGCATGATGGGGGAATTGAATTTCTTCTTGGGTTTACAAGTCAAGCAAACTCTTAAGGGCACACTGATAAGTCAGTAGAAGTATATCAAAGAACTTCTGAAAAGGTTTGAAATGGAAAGCTCAAAGATCATTGATACCCTTATTGCCACTGCCACTCGTCTGGCTTTGGATGAACCTGGTTGTCCTGTGAATGAGACCATGTATAGAGGTATCATCGGGTCACTCTTACATCTCACAACAAGCAAACCAGATATTGTTTTCAGTGTGGGACTCTATGCCAGGTTTCAATCTAATCCAAAGGAATCTCTTCTGAAGGCTGCCAAGAGAATCTTGAAGTATCTTAAAGGAATGCAGGACCTAGTTCTCTATTATCCCTCAGGTGAAAATTTTGATTTAGTCTGGTATGTTGATGCTGATTATGCTGGTTATTCGGTGGATAGGAAAAGCACGTCTGGCATGACACACTTTCTGGGTTCATGTCTAATCTCATGGGGCACAAGAAAATAAAACTCAGTGGCTCTTTCAACTGCAGAAGCTGAATATGTAGCGGTTGCTTCTTGTTGTGCTCAATTGCTGTAGATCAAGCAGCAGCTAGAAGATTTTGGTGTGTTTTATGATTGTGTACCCTTACTATATGACAATACTAGCACTCTCAACATGGCAAAGAATCCAATTCAACACAAGAGAACAAAGCATATTGATATGCATCATCACTTCCTCAGAGACAATGTTGAACAAAGGCTCATCTGCATGAAGTTTTGCAGCAGAGAAGATCAAATTGCAGATATCTTCACCAAAGCACTGAATAGAGAGCACTTTGAAAAGAATCGTCTGGCACTTGGATTGATAAAATCAAGCTAAGGACCTGGTCCCTCGATGATTGGCTATGAAAGAAAAGAATAGGTAATTAGCTAAAAAGTATTTTCTGGCAAGGTCTAACTCATCTCTATACCATTGCAGGTAGACACACACGACAATTACAGAGCACACAAGTAGCTAATGGTGTCGCATTTTGGTCAAAGGATGAAATTCACATTTACAAAATCTATCAGGGAACCTGGTTCCCGTGACACAGGTTAGTAGTTCCTATGTACTCTCATCCACAACCTTTTAACGGCTAAAGTGATCCCACATCATTAGTGAGTCAGTTTCTTTTTCTTTTACTTTTTGTTTGAACCCAAGCATTTTACCCTTTATGAAATGACCCGTCTACCCAAAATTTGATACCCGTTCCTAACTGGTCCCTCATCCTTTCCAAATAAATTCACACACAGTCACTTTCATAACTGTTCACATCACAAGCCAAAATTCCCCTTTTTCTTCAACAACCAAACCCTCTCTTTTTCCATCAATTATTACTATACTCAACTATATCTCGAAATCTCGAACCCAAAGCTGTTCTAAGCATTGACCCCACTACGTCTCCATCTGTTGAAGCATCAGTGATAGAGCCTACGATACTTACGCCACCCAGCCTAAACCCTATGCTAGAGTCACCACAACCCACTGTCTCTTCTCCAACCCAATCAAGTACTGGTTCTCACCGGAGTCGCAAAACCTCGACTCCCAAGAAATTTATGGCTACGACCCCTCCTTCTGCCTCGCCAAACATAATGGTCGAAGAAGATACAATTGAGGGAGAAGAAAATCAGGAAATTTCTAGTCTGTCAATGGAAGGAAGTTCGGAGATACAACACGGCATGGGTCGTAATGGTAATACATCAGCAATGCCTACTCCAGGCCCTGATTTGAATGTTGCCGATTCTACAGGTAATGTTCCTCCTATGTTTTCTGAGTTTACTTTGGGGGGTTGCAAGAGCAAGAGGCCATAGAGAATATGTTGTCCATAGCTGCTGAGGGGTGTTTAGATGAAGGGTTGTCTGATACTCATGGGTCTCTGGGGAAGGCAGTAATCTATAGGAAGAGGGTAGGGAACTGGTGCATGTTGAAAAATTAGCACCTGAAAGTACTACCGGGAACCACTCGAGGAACGTGATCCCTCCGCCCAAGAGGAGCCCTCTGCTCCTACTTGGGATGAAACCCCCTGTTCATCAAAAGAACCCCACGTCAGTGCGGATCCCACTCCCTCTCCTCATTTATATGCTAAGCTATTGGCCATTGTTTCTCCCGAGATAAGATCTCTATCTGAGGAGGAGAATGACGGTAGTGAAAAAGACTATGATAATATGGCTATTGCAAGCTCTATTAGTGCTAGAAGTAGCAGGGCAACTCCCAAAACACCCACTCCTAAAAGACCTACTACTAGGCTGCAACAAAAGAAGGCTCTTGAGTCATGTTACTCCCCATGTTCTCGTACATGGAAGTACGCCATAAGTAAATTGATATAAGCTGAGAAATGAGATGTTACATTCCGCATTTTCGTTCTTTAAGGTTTCGTCGTAAGTTAATCGACGTAAGTTCGGCAATGAGAATTATTTTGAAATTATAAGCATTATGCTATTTCAAACAAGTGATAAGTTAATTCGCGAAGGTGAGAGGGTAAGCTAATCCAAGAAAATGAGTTCCGTCGATGTTTGGCAATTTGGGGATAAAATAGGCCCAAGCTAAAATACCCGGTACTTATGGACTAGTACCATACAAGGTACCACATGGCCACGATAGTAAGGTNCTTATAAAGTGACTCTTAAAGTCTTGCACATATGTCATATTTTGGAGGAGTTAAAATGACTTAGTCACCCACTTAAGATTTCCTACAACTAATGAAATGCTTATTCCTTAGTAACCAAGGATTAAAGATCAAGAATAGAATTCAATCTCTTAAGGAGTGGGCTGGCCTTGAGTTTCCATCTTCCTACAACTAATTTGATTCATGTTTCATCAATATGAATTCATATGTTGCCTTAAAATCCAAATTGAATCTCTTATAGAAGAGTGGCTAATCGTGAGCTCTTTAAAGAGCAAAACAAATCCGTACCAAGAATTGATAACGTTGGTTGATTGATTTTGTAAAGCGTACATTGCAAATTCTACGAGAATCGGTTCAGGTATGTTAAGGCTATCCCTTCTTTCTTTTTGGCATGATCCAAATAATACAAATGAAACGAGCAAAATACATAACTTTCATAAATGACTCTATACCTAGAAATACTAGGGGTGTCTATATTCTTGATTCCCCATGTGAATTATTATTATATCTTCTCTTCATCGGTCTCAGAAAAATACGTATTTGATGAAGTTTATCTGAAAGGCATATTGATTTTTCTGACATTCCGAGAAATCTTATTAACGTATTTCTTATACATTTCATGCATTTATACATGTACATTGACCCATGACCAGATGGAGTTATATATGCGTATATATATGTATATGGGATATGAAAAAAGGTTACGGCGTTATATACGTACTACCACCTGATCAGCTGGTATACATTAATGATTTGCCCACAGTGGCCGAAATGATATCATGGGATGCCCTCAGTGGCTTGATGATGTTATGAACACATATACATATGCATGGTATGACATTTATACGCATATGCATGATATTATAAAAATGAAATGATTCACAGAGCTATGCAGACGTACATGTCGAGTCTTTTACTCCATGTTTTTCTCATGTCTATTATTTACTGATTTTCATTCCTTACATACTCGGTACATTATTTGTACTGACGT
>AWOL01S0014912.1:962-45689 GCA_000715115.1 Nicotiana otophora | reverse complement strand
CCCAAATAAAACGTGGCAGCACCCCATAACTTATAAAGTGATTCTTAAAGTCTTGCACATATGTCATATTTTGGAGGAGTTAAAATGACTTAGTTACCCACTTAAGATTTTCTACAACTAATGAAATGCTTATTCCTTAGTAACCAAGGATTAAAGATCAAGAATGGAATTCAATCTCTAAGGAGTGGGCTGGCCGTTAGTTTCCAACTTCCTACAACTAGTTTGATTCATGTTTCATCAATATGAATTCATATGTTGCCTTAAAATCCAAATTGAATCTCTTATAGAAGAGTGGCTGATCGTGAGCTCTTTAAAGAGCAAAACAAATCCGTACCAAAAATTGATAATGTTAGTTGATTGATTTTGTAAAGCGTAAATTGCAAGTTCTACGAGAATCGGTTCAGATATGTTAAGGCTATCCCTTATTGTTTTTTGAAATAATCCAAATAATACAAATGAAACGAGCAAAATACGCAACTTTCATAAATGACTCTATTCATAGAAATACTAGGGGTGTCTATATTCTTGATTCCCCATGTGAATTATTATTATATCTTCTATTCATGGATCTCAGAAAAATACGTATTTGATAAAGTTTATCCGTAAGGCATATTGATTTTTATCACATTCCGAGAAATCTTATTAACGTATTTCTTATGAATTTTATACATTTATACATATACATTGACCCATGACCAAATGGCTTTATATACGCATATATATATATGGGATATGGAAAAAGGGTACAGCGTTATATACGTACCTCCACCTGATCAACTGGTATACGTTGATGATTTGCCCACAGTGGCCGAAATGATATGATGAGATGCCCTCAGTGGCTTGATGATGTTATGAACATATATACCTATGCATGGTATAATATTTATATGCATATGCATGACATTATAAAAATGAAATGATTCACAGAGCTATGCAAACATACATGTCGAATCTATTACTCCATGTTTCTCTCATGTCTATTATTTACTGATTTTTATTCCTTACGTATTCGGTACATTATTTGTACTGACGTCCCTTTTGTCTGGGGACGCTGCGTTTTATGCCCACAGGTCTCGATAGACAGGTCGAGAGTCCTCCAAGTAGGCGATCAGCTCAGCGAAAATTGTGAGTGTACTTCATTTGCTCCGGAGTTGCTTGTTTGGTCAGTATGATTTAGATGTGTATTGTTTGGTATGGCGGGGCTCTGTCCCGACCTTTAGGACAATTACGTATTCTTAGAGGCTTGTAGACAAATGTCATGTACGTAAAAGATTGTATGGCCTTGTCGGCCTATGTTTAGTATACGAGTGATCATTTTGGTCTTATAAACCCGTATGTCTAATGTATAAGTTGGTATTACATGTTTTATTCTAGTCATCCTATGGCAACCTTTCTGTCTCATTTACTTTTGATAGCATGATACGAAAAGAAATGTTATGTTAGTATTTGGTTGAGTAAGGTACCGGGTGCCCGTCGCGGCCCATCGATTTGGGTCGTGACAGTTCAGCTCTAAAGAAAAGTAAGAAAGAAAAGAAGAGGAGAAGGTTGGTGAAGGGTGGAAAGTTAGTAAATAAAGAGGTGGTGCCTACAACTCTTGTTGTGGACATTGATGACGAGGTGGATGAGGAACCCAGTTCCTTAATCCGTAAATCCTCCAAGAAACCTGCGGTTTAAAATTTTGGAAAAAAGTCTTCTGTGAAAGTGATGGAAGTTAGTAATGTTGAAGTGGGTGAGTCTGGAGAAACAATGCCGGAAGGGTCTGGTAAGAACGTGTCTGAGAAATCTGTGTCTGAGAAGCTATCTGAGAAACCTACAGAGAAAGCTAAAAGTGGGAGAAAATCAATGAAACGGAAGGCTGGTGCCAATGAGGAACCTGGTTCCTCAAAGAGGACCAAGGTGAGGGTGGCCAAGAATGAAAAAAGGAAAAATCTGAGAAATCAAAAAGTGATGTGGGGTAGAACATTTGCCTCTGATATTCTCGATATGCCAGGAATGCGCCAACTGGTTGATATCTGTTACTTTCAACATTGGACACCTTTGTTCACAAATGAGAGTCCTAAAGTATATGAGGCTGAAGTGCGCAGTTTTTATGCTGAAATTTTCACAATCGAGGATGATAACATCTGCATAAAGGTGAATGGGGTTGATTTTGTGTTGGACGAAGCTATGTTGGGAACCATCTTGGGTGTGCCTATTGAAGGAATATCCTCCAATGAGAGAACTTGTTCGTCAAACTTTAGAAATGTCATTCTGAAGGATGATGCAGTGCAGTAGGGGGAACTGGTACACAAGAAGACCCTCCTTCCAGTGTACTAGCTGTTATTCGAAATGGTGAACAAGGTATTGCTCCCTCATGCAGAAAGATGTTCTATTACATCAAGAGCAGACTTGTTCCTCATGGAAGCACTGGATGCATACTCCACTGTAAATCTGGCAGGAATCATGATTGAGCACATTAAAAATGTAGCAGATTTCAAGGATGGTAATCATGGGCTGCCCTATGAGTTTCTTCTCACCAAAGTTTTTGAGTTCTTCAAAGTTCCCCTGGGTAAGGCTACCATGGGTACTCGTAAGCATAGTTTCTCCAAAACCACCTTGGAAGAGTGTGAGTTCATCGATTAGAAAGGAGGGGTTGGGAACAATTCCACTAACTCTCAACTAATTGAAGCTCAGAATATTGCTAATGAAGAGATAAGAAAGTTAAAGGCAAGGAATTTTATCCTTGAGGGTCAGCTCAGTCAGACCCAGGAGGCACCTGGTTCCAGTAGCCCACAAAGCGCAGAGGTTGCTCGCCTGACAAAAGAAAATGCTGATCTCAAGAAACAGGTCGAGGACCTGAAGGAGAAGTTGCTCAATGAGCAAGGGTCTGCAAATGCTCGAATGGATATCCTCCTTAGAACTCTTGCCTCTTCCTCTCTGTCTCCCCCTTCCAGTGCTCCTTAGAATCATTCCCTTCCCAATGTCAAGTTCAAGTTCAAGTTGTTTCTATTTCATGTGTTTCGTTATGTTTGCTGACTGGTACTTTTTTTAATTGTTTTTATTTTGTGGTGATTGTGTAATAATGGAATTGCTCCCTTTTTATTTCCAAAATTAATGAATTTCTCTTCCTTCTGATGTGCATATCTTATTCTTCTGCTCTGTGTTTAGTCATGATTGTATGCACAGATGTGGCATGAGTTTACCAAGCTAGACTTCTTTTTACTTACTGCTTGTGCCCAATATTTTTATGATGCCAAAAGGGAAAAAAGTAATTTAGGGGGTGGGGGGAACAAGCACAGTCTCAGGGGGAATTTATTAATTGAGGGGGAACAAGAGAGGGAATAGTAGAGGCTCATGGGAAATTTCAATTACAAGTTTGTCATCATCAAAAAGGGAAAAATTGATAAGTTATGTGTCCTGCTATGTTTTGATGATATGACAAGCTTAATGTTAAGAACCAGATAGGGAACCTGCTCCACATCCTCAAAGTGCTCAAGATCAACAAGTCTCAAGTTTGGGCCATGATCCAACACTCAGAGTCCAAGAAACAACAGAGGCAACAGATCCAATCCAGTTCCATTGTTGACAGTATCAGTCGACTCCCCATAGCTGTAAAGTGACTGCAACTGTTTCTGCACACACGCAACAATGTAAACAGTGGAGCAGTTACTTTATGGGGAATGCCTTTGTATCAAACATGCTTATATCATTCAAGTGATGTCACTTATGCAATATTAACATGAAGGAAAGAAAAACAACTCTTGCATACTCAGAATCGATCAAGCTCTCTCTCAAGTGTATTGCCAACTTGCAAGTGACATTCAAGGAGTCAAGAACAAAGAGTAACATAACGAAGGACCAGTTTCCTACATTGAGTCATCATATGTACTTAGTTGTGTAGCATCTTTGTCAAAATAATTTACTTATAATTCCTACTTAGCTTAGTTAGAAGCATTGTGTAAGAAACCCTTGTAAAATCATAACCCATACGTTTGTGTCTTGGCAAGAGTTAGTCAAGTTTTAAGCTTTGTAACAGAGTTATTACAAATGGGCTTATAATAGAGTTGTTACAAGTTAGTAAGGGATTAAGAGTTTAATTCCTAGGTTACAACAGTTTGTAATCTGAAGTTTGCTCAGTAGTGAAGTTGAAATCCTATAAGGGTAGGTCGTGGTTTTTAATCCCGTGAGCTGGGAGTTTTCCACGTAAAACTCTATTGTGTCATTTACTTACTGTTGTGTGCGTGCGTTCTGTGGAAACTGATAGAGAACCTGGTTCTCTATATAGTTTTGTGGACCCTTAGTTTCTATCAAAAGGCTTAATGCATTGTCAAGTCGGCAGAAAAAGTGTCGTAGTTACCATACACACTATACCTATTGTTTGGTTGTAGTGGGAATATTCTTCCTAGTATTGATGGATTATCTCAAGACTACCAAAATGCTAATCACATACGTAACAATTAGGGTTGTTACGTGCTGGAGAATTGCGTAGAAGTGCAGCGCATTTTCTTTCACCGAGTGATTCATTTTCTTTTCCAATTGATACAGGAACAACAATTCAAATAATTGAAGAAAATGAGCACGGGAGAAACCACGCGCGCGAGATAGAGGGCGGCAACAGCTTGAATAATGCAACTTGTGAGTGATTAGTGAGTGTGGGTATATAATAATGCAAAGAAAGGCAAATGATATTTCTATGGTAAGTTGAGGGTTAAATGTGTATATAGTAATTTATAGGTTAAATGTGATGGAGTGAAGTGAGTTTGGGTAATAATGTAATGTCATTTATATGGTCAAGCTGGTGGTCTAGATGTCGGGCGGTAAAGTGTCAAATCAAATACTACTACTTAATTAAACTTTCTGAGAGTCCAATGTGATTAATACAAATGCAAAAGTTACTTGATTTGTCTAAATGCAAGCTTCCGTAGTACTTATCATATATTCTCACTTTGGGTCTAGTTAACAATGTATATTATGGTGAATTATTCACTTGAGTATCAAACCAGCAAATGATCTTATCTAGAGGAAATTAAAATTTTGACACTCTAGAAATTAATTTAATGTAAAAGTGGTTCAAATGAATAAAATTACAATTCACAAAGCTTTAAACATTTCAAGTAACTTGTTCGTCGTGCGAATAACATAATAAACTATAAACAGTTCGAAGTATGCTTCAATGCCTTTCTCTTTCCATATTTCCTACTCGTCTAGACTCAGTGATGCATATTAGTGGTGTATGTATACTTTTCCTCATCTTTCTTCCGTCGGCTTGTCCTTCTTCTCATCTTCTCCTCATGCTCTTTTATTGGTCCAATAGAGAGTATTTACGTCAGTGTGACAAACATATTCACTTTGGGAATTAATTCAATCGAATCTATGCATGTTTTCTGCCACTGTCAATTCTTCTAGTCTAATGATCAAAGTAGAAATTTTAGGAAATATGAAAAGCATAGAATATATGTCAGCGGCAAGAAAACCAAGCCATAGTGCTACACCTAAAACATTATATATGAACTGGGTAAATGAAAAAAATCCAAAATAATTACAGAAATGTTTGGTTTAGGTCATTTTTATGGTAAAATATGAAGAATTAATTAACCTTTCAGTAGAGGGGGCCAGGGGGGAAAATATGGGTGTTGGAGGCCTCGGTCACAGATGATATAGGTGTTGCTAAGCTTTTGCAAGGCCTTATTCGTCGTCTCGAATTTTAGACCACTTCTGCACTCTTTGTGGTGTTAGACAGGAGAAATTAAATGCATTTAGTATATATACGAAGAATAATTAATTATAGCTATTTATCCTTGAAAACGGATAACAACTGAATTTATACGCGATTTTAAGGATATTTGGATTGATTCAATACAAGTGATTAATGGTGTTAGATAAAGCAAATAAAAGACATTGTAAATAGCCAAACCAATAATGATAGTGAGTCCGAGCTCGGTTAAAGGCTTAACAAGGAACGTGCCTTCGGTTCCGGACTTGCTCTCACAAAGAACTTATGAACTAAAAACAAGAACTTTGAATAACTTTAGAAAAAGAGAGAGCAGAGGTATATTGCCTTGGTATGTGTGTTACAGTGTATCTAATAAATAATTATTATCCCCTTTATATAGTAGGAGATTTTTACCCTAGGTACAATTCTAAGAAAGGTAAAAATCTTCCTTTTCGCTAGTCACTAATTTTCTGCCGATACGGGCCGAGATTCACGCCGTGATATCCGGTTGGGCACGGATATCACAGCCCTTTATTAGTCGTGTGCGGTGCTTTGGTAATACTTTCTGAAGTCTTGGAACTCGAACCGGACCAGGAGGACGTGGTCTCGGTGGCTTCGAGGGTAGGTGTTCTGCTCGAGCCCTGATATGAGGGGCTTCTGGCTCTGATTTTGATTCCTTACAGTCAAGCCCCTATTCCATTTGCCTCACCGGGAAATCAGGATGCTCATTGGGCTCGGTTTTACCCGTATACAGATAGTCCCCTCGTTTCTCAGAGAGTAGGCTTGCCGAAACGATGGGGAACGACAAATGTTCTCCTGTTCCTTCCTTCGTACGTTACGACGAAGGAGCCGAAACATCCCATCAGTCCCGTCGTTCTAACGTTAGACACATGTCGCTCATCGGCCGGTTGTCCCCGAATGCGAAGCGTCACCTGTTTCCCTATAAAAGTCTCCATCCTTTGTTCTTTTTCTACTTTTTGGCCAAGCTATTACCTTCGAGCTTTCCGGCTATCATCAAACTTCTTCCAAACCTTCATATCTTTATCCTTGTTCTTCAGTTTTCATAGTGATTTTCATGTTTTTACCCAGATTTTCTTCAAATCTTCATACTTTGTTCTTCTTCAAAACTCGTTGTTTTTTTCAAAACTCTGCATTCATTCTTCAAATTTTCAAACCTCTCCCAGATAACAATGGCCAAAACATCCAAATTTGCTCCTTAACAAGTTGCCTCTTCATCTTCCCAACCGGTCATCGGTACTGAGGCGGTTGCTCCTGAAGTAGTTGCCCTCGAAACGGCTTCCTTCGAGGTGGCTGCTGATGAATCATCCCCCGAGCCTCCCTTGAAAGTGTTCATTCCCGGGGGCTGCTCACCTGCAGACAACTTTAAGGTCGAGACACCCTCACGCAAATAGGACCGGGGTGTAGGAGCATCAAGGTACATATGCTCTGTGACCGAAGACATTCTTCCCATAGTCCGAAAGGACTGCAATTGGGAAAGCAAGGATGTAGTAGTCCCCGGGCCCGAGGACGCCATTACTAACCACGTGGAGGAGTACTTAAGTGCTTACACTTACCCCTTCACACTGGACCCGGTGGACCTGATTGTTCTAGACTTTTGCACGAGGTACGAGGTGTGCTTCAGGCAAATACATCCATTGTTATGGAGGATCGTGATCCTCCTCTGCTACTTTGTGAACAAGACCGAGTCTCGTCGGTTCACTATCGATCATCTACTTCGATTATACAGTCCCCAAATTTTTCGAGGAGGCTGATCGAACTTATTCGTCGGGCCAGCAAGGCTCCCTTTTCGAGTATTGATGAAAACCGAGACCGGGGCTGGCAGGGAAGCTTCGTTCGGGTGAAGACCGAAGACTTGATTCCCCCCAAGTATATGTCATTCCCTAAGAAGTGGAACACATCTCGTAAGTGCAATTTTTCTTCAAGTATCAAAGATTTTCTTTTTCTTCAGTTTCTTCTTCTCATTCATACTTATGGTTATGCAGCTGTCACTCGATTTCTTAATGCGGTCCCCTGGCTAAAGGAATGGATCGAGGGAATCTGTACTCAGATGTCGTACTCCGAGCGCACATGGCGTGCACTCTCGAAGGGCCGATGGGAGGCTCGTTCGCATGGTAAGGCCTCTTTCTGAATAGTTAATACCATGTTTCTTTCTTTCATCATACCGAACTTAGGCCTTTGGAAGGGGACAAGGACGTGTCCTTGTCCGTTGATCCCTCCATTGCGGGGCAGCCCGGGGCTATCGTAGAGAAAACGAAGAAAAGAAAGAGAAAACATACGGGCTCCCTGGGCTCTGATGTGAAAAAACCAAAGAAGAGGGTGGCCCGCAAGCCCAGGAAGAGCTCTAGCTCTGAACTCTGACTCTCTCTTCCGGCTCAGGGACAAACCGGAGGATGAGCTCATTTTCGTTACCCATGGAACGACCTTTCCCGGGGAGCAGGAGGCATCCGAGGGGGAGACTCGTGAAGTTAACCCCCCTCAAACTCAAGAGGTCGATGTTGAAACCCGGGGTGAGACTCCCCAGGATGTCGGCTCCGCTCCGAAGGAAGCGCCCGGTATAATAAAGATTTTGGGGACGCCCTCCTACACCGAGTTCATGCTCGACGAGGCTCAAGCAATAAAGGAGAAGTCTCATGAAGGAGTCCACGGCGCGAACGATCCCCTTCACTCCTTTTTCGATGGTGAGGACTCATCCATTTTGGAAAATATGTTGGGGCTGGGCGAACTAGAAGTTCCAAAGAAGGACACATCCTCGAAACCTGGCAGGCTGTGTTCGAGCCCGAAATTGATCATCCAGTTCCCTACTCCGAGTGTGGACCCCAGTCACAAGAGATTAGTTATTTTGACCGTCCCGAAGGATGCCCGGGTTTTGTCTTCTCCTGTGGGGATAGCTAGCAACCTCCGATGCCTGTGACCGAGGAGGACCAGGAAAAAATTAATGAGGTGAACGTGCCATGCTTTTCAATGAGGCGCAGCATGCGCTGAACTGGGTATGGCATCATTACGCTCCTTCGAACTTTACTTAGGTTTTTATATTTCTCATGTTTTTCATCTTTTTGCAGGCCTTGGAGCTTCATCACGAGAGCTTCCTTCGGTACCGGGTTGAGGTCAATTAGCTCGAGCTTGAGGTCAAGGAGCTTGCCTAGAAAAGAGATATGTACAACTTCTTAGCGAGCAACAAGCAGTGGTTATCAAGAACCTTTAGGCCGAGCTGGATGGGGCTCAGAAAGAAGCGTCGGTCCTAACGAGGGAGCACGCCGACTTGGTTTAAAAGGTACTAGTTTTTGAAGTTGGAAACGAGAAATCGGTCGCAGTGGCTAATGACAATGCCTCACAGGTCTAGTAGAAGATCGGCCAGATCGACCAACTCCGAAAGGGGATGGACGAAATACAAGTAATGGCCGACAGGTGGAAAAGCAAGATGGATCTGCAGGGCTCGGAGAAGGAAACCGCCCAAGCAAAGTTGTCTTCGATAGAGGTTCAACTTTGGGTGGCGAAGGACAAAACTGATAAACGAGCTCAGCAAAATGAGGATCTCCGAACACAACTGGGCTCAGCCATCACTGAACGGGATGCCCTTGGTAAAGATCTTGAAGTAACGAGTTCTAAGTTGGAGATAACCTCGGTCGATGCTAACGAGATGGTGGCTCAACACAAGGCCAAGGTCGAAATAGCCGAGACCCGCCTGAAGACCATTGCTGAGTACGTGAGGCGGCTATCTCGAAGGGAGACCCTCGAAGATATCCATGCCCGAGGCTTCGACCTATCTGCCGAGATCGAGGAGGAAAAAAGACTTGAGGCTGAGGCGAAGAAGCTAGCTGAACCCGAAGGTGAGGAGGGCTACGAGGGCTCCGGAGAATCCGAAGACCCCGATGGTTCTGGTGACGAATCGGGCTCCGGTGAAGACCGCGCATGAATGCCTTAGGATTTTTTAGTTTTTGTATTTAGTACATATGTTTTGTTCATTCCGAGGCCGCTTTTGTTGGTCCTTTGTAAAGATATTCCGGAATATATTAAACAAAATTCCCTTTTGGCAATTTCAACTTTTTTAGCATCTTTTTGCAATTTCCATTTTTGCAAATATTTTTGATGGCTTAGCATAGAATAAAATGTAGTTATAGGTCGTCTATTTTTCCGAGGTCCAAACAGAACTCGACCTCGATGCAAACTTTCCTTTGCTCGATGCTTTGAAAACTCGGAGTGACCGAAAGTTTTCTGAAATACTTAAGTGTTCTTAGACGATGCTTTTTCCGAGGGTAACCTTTTGGAAGGTTTTGAATATTTATTGAAGGCCTTATGTTTTGATTACGGGTTTCGGACGTCTCTGAGCTATTTTTTAGGGTGGTCGTAGCATTTTAAGTTTAGGCACTACCTAATAGGTTTTAAGCCTCCGAGTTTTGATAACTAGAGTTGCCCAAACTTATTTCGGACAGTAGTCCCCGAGTGGGGGTAGCCCTTGGGCTCAGATAAGGGTAGCCCTTGGGTGTGATAGTCCCCAGGTAGGGATTGTAAGGCCCCGTAAAATTTTTCCTAAAAAGTCGGGTTCCGTGATGCCAAAGTAGGCGTAGAGGTTAATAATAATAGAAATTCTTTGCGGCGAGCTTGCGAGCTACGGTTCAGGCTTTTTGGGTTGAACAATGTACCGGAAAGTAAAGAAAAATATTTGGCAGTGTTATGCGTTCCTGCGGTCCATTATGCGATCGCAGAATCACTCTACGGACCGCATAATGTCCGCAAAGTGAGGAAGTTAATTGGGCCAGGTTGGATGAAATTTTACGGTCAACTATGCGATCGCATAACTGTTTTGCGATTCATTATGCGACTGCACAATAGGTCTGCGGGCCGCATAGTGACCGCAGACACGGATAGGTTTTTGGCTATTTTGGTCACCGATTATGCGACCGATATGCGGTCCGCATATCGATTATGCAATCACATATGCGATCGTATACCTTGTTCCGGAGCTTCATTTTTGGAGTTTCTAAACTCTACCCTATTTTGTTAAAATACATCCCATGGACCATTTTGGTCATATTTTCTGATATTTTTAGAGTGAGAGAGAGAATCCTAGTGGGAGAAGTGATCTTCATCACATTGCTCTACAATTCTCACTTAGAATCTTGAAGGTTATCAAGAGAGGCACCTAGGTCTTCTTCCTAAGAGGTAAGATTCTATCACCCAAACTCTTAATTTCAAAATGTAACTAGAATGGGCCATTAGTAAGGTAATTCATGGGGATGGGAGTGCTTACCTTACATGCATGTATCCTTGTAGTATGTGGGAATATTGTGAGCTAAAAAAGATAGATAATGGGTTGGAGAAGGACGGAATTCTCCACAAAGAAAAAGGTCCTTAAGGTATTGATGCAGACCTAGTGTTTGATAATATGCTCAAATGAGCTAAACCCATGTTCATCTTCCTAATTTTGGTTTAATTTTGTTATATTGCTAACATAGATTGAAGTGGCTAATATTTCGGAACATCTTAGAATTTAAGGAGCTCAATTGAGGTATGTTGGATAAACCCTCTTCTTCTTAGAATCGAACCCCACGNGCTGGGGCATTTGTTAGCCCAAAACACATCACCAGAAATTCAAAATGCCCATACCGGGTCCTAAAAGCTATTTTCGAAATATCCTGCTCCCTGATCTTCAATTGGTGATACCCTGATCGTAAACCAATTTTAAGAGGTATTTAGCACACCGTAACTGATCAAATAAATCATCTATTGTTGGTAGTGGGTATTTGTTTTTGATTGTGACTTTTGTAATTGGAGTAAGCCCTTGATCATTATAGAATTGGCGATTTCTAACGTGTTTGTGTTAAAGGATGTAAGTTCAATATTTATTGTAAATGCTTCATCATGTTATCTTGTCATTGAGGATGTGTTTAAAAATGTGAAATATGTGTTAGAAATGTTAAGACTTCATGTCAAGATCGAAATAAAGGTTGTTATGCCAAATTGTATGAAAAAACCTCTATGTGCCTAAGATTCCCAAATTGCTCATATATGAATTTAATGTCTTGAATGGGGAGCCTTATTAATTTTGATAATGATATTGAATGTGAAAAAGGGGTCTGGAACTATGAAATACGGCCAAGTGCCAAGAATGACTTTGTAATCGTAATCACTAGTGTCAATGAATCGAAAGTACATGAAAGAAGTACGATGTGAGATGATTGACTAAAAAAGGTAATGTTTCAGATGAGTCGACCTAGCCGATCAGGCCGAGATCGGACTCCGTATAAGAACACGGTGGTATTGTGGATGAAATTGTAAAAAGGGTTGATGTCTCAAATGAGATGGCCTAGCCGATCGGGCCATGATCGGACGTCATGCCACACACATGGTGGTACTATGCTGGAAAGTTATAATGAAATTGTGGTAATGTCTCAGATAAGGCGGCCTAGCCGATCGGGCCGAGATCGGACTCCGTGTAAGAATACGGAGGTATTGTGAATTGTGGAACATCGGTACTAAAGGTCACTCAACCTAGTAATATGGAAATTGTCTTGAGAATGTATAGGATCCTTAACTTGTTATTTTACTATTATTTGAAGCCCTTATTGAATTCTTGACTGTTCCTCTTGTATTTTTATTCATTCTATTGAGTTGGCGTTTAGCTATACATACTAGTGCTATTCGGCGGTACTAACATCCCTTTTGCCGGGGGCGCTGCATCTTTAAATGGATGCAGGTGGTTACATAGCAGACAATGCGGATCACAGATAGTGCTGCATCCTTTTCTCAGCGGACTCGGTGAGCCCCATTTCATTCCGGGGTCATGTATTGTACCTTTTATTTATATTATGGTCACTTTTTGAGGTATAGTCGGAGCCTTGTTGCCGGCACCATCTTTACTCTCTTTTATCTCCTTAGAGGCTCCGCAGACACTATGTGTGTTGTATATGGGTGTTGGAAATATTAAACAAGTCATGTTATGTTTGATCACTTTTTCCACTTGAACTTTAAGAAATGTGTATTTTGGGACTTAAAAGCGCAATGACTAATGAAATGATTTAGGATTGTGTGAATGAGACTCCTACTGTAGAATTAATGAAATCATGTCTTCTCTTGATCATGGGTTAACTGGGTAGAAAGTATCTAATAGGCTTGCTCGGTCGGGTTTACTCGGTTGAGCGCCGGTCGCGCTTTCCGAGGATGGGGCGTGACAGGGATAGCCCTTAGGCTCCATGCTTTAAGAGGCAAAAATATGTAATAGCAAGGTAGAAACTTTCTTTCATTTCTGTGTGCAATGTACAAGATTGAAAGCGTGTAAAATCTTATATTGTGTCTAAGTTGGCCTACGTGGACACGGTTCACTTGATCGTTTGGCCCTTACAATGAATCCTAACCACCGAGCCTAGGTTGTTAAGCACAAAATTTCCTTCTTTACTTGCTAAGAAGCTTGACCCGAGGGTGATGGCCCCTAGTATTCGAGGTCGATCTTGAGAGGGCTCGGATACTACTGATGAGACCATTGACTCCGATTTAAAACCGGTCTTCGATTCTATGTTAGCATGATTTATTGTTGCCTCGTTAAAAACCTTGCCGGAAAACCCATTTGGGATAAAACCACTTCAAGGGAAAAAGAGTGCAACGCATGCTTTCAGACCTAGTAGTCACATTCTCCTTCGGTTATTTCCTGTAAGTGTTAGTCCGATTTGTAATATTATAAAAAGGTAAATGTGATTGTACCTTAGCAGTAGTACCACTTTAAGTGCGTCACGTTCCAGTTGCTCTGTAGATGTACACCATTTCCTGCTTCGAGCTTGTACGAGCCTTTACCGGTAATCCCGATGACTCGATATGGTCCTTCCAAATTCGGCCCCAGCTTCCCCTCGTTCAGGTTCCGGGTGTGCAGTGTTACTTTTCTAAACACCAAATCCCTGATATTAAAGTGTTGGAGGTTAGCTCTTCGGTTATAGTATCTTTCTATCTACTATTTCTGGGCGGACAACCGAATTAGGTCAGCCTCGCGCCTTTCATCCAATAGTTCTAGGCTCGTGTTCATGGCCTCACCGTTTGATTCTTCAGTCTCATATCAGAACCTGAGGCTCAATTCTCCCACTTCGACCGGTATTAGTGTTTCGGCATCGTAGACCAGTGAAAATTGAGTGGCCTCGGTACTGGATTTTGAGGTTGTACGGTATGCCCACTAGATTTAGGTCAGAATTTCCTTCCATTTCCCTTTGGCATCGGTCAACCTTTTCTTTAGGTTTTGAAGTATGGTCTTGTTTGTTGATTCTGCATGTCCGCTCCCACTAGGGTGATACGGTGTTGACAAGGTCTTTTTGATCTGGTGGTCTTCGAAATATTTGTTTACCTTGCTGCCGATGAACTGCTTCCCGTTATCACATGCTATCTCGGCTAGTATTCCGAACCGGCATATTACGTGGTCCCAAATGAAGTCGATGACTTCTTTTTCCCAGACCTTCTCTAAATCTTGAGCTTCGATCTACTTAGAAAAATAATTTGTCATAAACAATAGGCCAAGGTGACAAGACCGAATGAAGTAGCTCTCCGGGTTAATGGATCATCGGTGCATGCCTCTGACAGTCGTCGCATCTCCGTACAAAGTCCTTTGAATCTTTCTACATGTCGATCCAGTAATAGCCGGCTCTGATTATCTTACGATCCAAATATTTTTCCCCCGAATGGTTTCCGCAGGTGCCTTCATGAACTTCTCTCAAAACATATTCGGTGTGTCCCAGCTCCAAGCATATGGCGAGCGGGCCATCGAACGTTCTTCTAAACAGAGTACCTTCAGACAGGCTAAACCTGGCATCCTTCGTGCACAGAGCTCTCGATTCTTTAGGATCCGAAGGAGCCTTCCCAGTCTTCAAGTAGTCTATATACTTGTTTCTCCAATCCAAAGTTAAACTTGTTGAGTTTATTTCGACATGGCCTTCTTCCACTACCGATTTCATGAGTTATACGACCATTCCTGAGTTGAATTCATCGTCATTAACTGATGACCCAAAGTTAGCCAGAGCATCGGCTTCGCTATTTTGATCATGGGGTACGTGTTGTAGGGTCCATTTCTTGAATCGATGCAGCGTTACCTGTATCTTGTCTAAATACCTTCGCATTCGTTCCTCTTTTACTTCGAACGTCCCATTGACTTAATTTACCACAAGGAGGGAGTCGCACTTGGCTTCGACCACTTCGGCCCCCAGGCCTTTAGATAATTCAAGACCTGCAATCATGGCCTCATACTCGGCCTCATTGTTAGTTAATTTCACATTTCTAATAGATTGCCTAACTACGTTACCCGTAGGCGGTTTCAACACGATACCGAGTCCGGACCCTTTTACGTTCGAGGCGCCATCCATAAAGAGGGTCCAGATTCCCGAGAAAATCTCCGAGGTTAGCAACAATTCCTTTTTGACTTCGGGTATTAAGGCCGGCATAAAGTCAGCCACGAAATCGCCAACATTTGTGATTTGATGGCGGTTCGGGTCGATATTCGATATCGTACCCACTAATGTCTACGGACAATTTGGCCAACCGGCACGAGAGCTTGGGCTTATACATTATGTTCCTTAGTGGGTAAGAAGTTACGACGCATATGGGGTGACATTGAAAATACGACTTTAACTTTCTGGAGGTGCTTAGCAAAGCGAGGGCCAATTTCTCTAGGAACATAATGCATTCCTAGAGAAATGGACTAACAATGAGGCCAGGTATTCCTAGCAAAGCGAGCGTACCATCCTCTTCCTAGACTAAGACTCCACTTACCGCTACCTCGGATACTGCCAGATACAGGTACAACTGCTAGTCCGCCTTTGGAGTATGTCGTAAGGTGGGACTCAAAAGGTACCGTTTGATTTCTTCCAAGGCTTGTTGGCTTTCCTGGATCCAAGAAAGGTTATTCTTCTTCTTCAATAATGAGAAGAACCGGTGGATCTTATCGGAATACCTCGATATAAACCGGCCTAGGGCGGCTATGCGCCCGGTTAGCCTCTGAACGCCCTTGACACTGTCCATTATGGTGATGTCTTCTATAGCTTTGATTTTATCAGGATTGATCTCAATCCCTCGGTTGGACACCATAAATCCAAGGAACTTCCAAAATCCGACCCCGAATGTACATTTCTCTGAATTCAGCTTCATACTGTATTTCTTCAGTATGTCGAAGGTTTCCTGCAAATGTTCCAAATGGTCCTTTGCTCGCAGGGACTTAACTAACATGTCATCAATATAAACTTCCATTGATTTTTCTATTTGTTTTTCGAACATCCGGTTTACTAGGTATTAATAAGTGCCACCGGCAATTTTTAGTCCGAACGGCATTACATTATAACAATAGGTGCCGAATTTAGTGATAAAAGAAGTTTTTTTTTTATCGCCCGCGTACATCCGTATTTGGTTGTACCTGGAATAGGCGTCAAGAAAGCTAAGTAGGTCGTGCCCGGTTGTCGCATCGATCATGCGATCGATATAGGCAAAGGAAAAGAGTCCTTGGGGCATGCCTTGTTCAAGTCTTTGTAATCTACACATATTCTCAATTTATTTCCTTTTTAGGCACTATTACTACGTTATCCAACCAATTCGGGTACTTAACTTCCCAAATTGAACCTATTTTAAGGAGTTTGTATACCTCGTCTTTGATGAATGCATGCTTGACTTCGGACTGAGGCCTCCTCTTCTGTTTAACCGGGTGGAACTTCGGATCCAAGCTTAGCTTATGAGTGGTTATTTCTGGCTGGATCCCTGTCATGTCAAGATGGGACCAAGCAAAACAATCTACGTTAGCTATAAGGAATTTAATGAGTTTTTTCCTAAGCTCAGGAGTTAACCTTATGCCCAGGTATACCTTTCGATCGGGCAAGTGCTCGATCAATATGACTTGCTCCAGCTCCTCGATTGATTTGGTGGCGTCAGAATCGTCAGGAGTGATGAACGACCTAGGAACTCCTTAATCATCATCCTCGTCTGCTTCTTGCTTCTCCGGTTCGGTCGGGGCCAGTTTCGGTGATTGCTATTTAGTTTCCTCCTTCCCAACTGGCTCCGAGTGCTTTGATGTTGAGAGTGCGGACATCGGAATCACCTCATCGACCGTGAAAATTTCTTTTGCGGCTGGATGATCTCCGTAAACTTTCTTGATCCCTCCAGGTGTGGGGAACTTCAGTGCCTGGTGTAGTGTCGAGGGTATAGCCCTCATGTTGTGAATCCATGGCCTTTCGAATAGAGCATTATATCTCATATCCCCTTCAATCACATAGAACTTTGTTTCCTAAATGGTCTAGCGGTATTTATCGGCAGGGTTATCTCCCCTTTAGTAGTTTCGCATACCATGTTGAATCCGTTTAAAACCCGAACTATATGCACTATTTGGTCTTGTAGACCCAACTGCTCTACGACCCTCGATCTGATGATATTGACCAAGCTACCTGGATCAATTAACACACGCTTAACTCGAGATTTATTTATTAGTACAGATGTTACCAGTACATCATTATGCGGTTGCACGATGCCTTCAGTGTCCTCATCGTTGAAAGAGATGGTCACCTCTGGTATGTAATCTCGGGTTCATTTTTCCCTTGTAATGGACATCTTAGTGCGCTTTAGCATTGGCCCCTGGGGGACGTCGACTCCACCAATGGTCATGTTAATGACATATTGAGGTTCATCTTGCTCAGTCTATTTGTTGGAGTCCCAATTCCTGAAGTGATTTTTGGCCCGATCACTTAGAAATTCTCGGAGGTGACCGTTATTGAATAGCCGGGCCACTTCTTCTCTTAGTTGCCGGCACTCTTCGGTCATGTGGCCGTGAGTGCCATGATACTTACACATCAAGTTGGGGTCTCTTTGGGCAGGATCGGACTGCAATGGCCGAGGCCACTTGGTATCTTTAATGCACTCGATGGAAGATACGATGCTAGCAGCATCGATACTGAAGTTATATTATGATAATCTTGGTGCCTCCCTGGCCCCGAGTGGCCATTCGAAACCGTTTTTACTCATGAGTCTCCGGCTATTGTGGCCACGATCGCTCATTTTTTCATTCCTCGCAGGGTTACACCCGGATCTGCTACCCCTTCGATCTCTGCTATATGGTTTATACCAATCTCTGTTCGGTATCGTTTCATGATCAACGACTCTTTTAGACCTATCATTAGTTCTGATAGGATAAACGGACCCGGAGGGGTGCCGAGCTGGCCATCCTCGACTCTGATTTTTGATTGGTACATGTTATGGACGTCAGCCCAAGTTACCGCCGGGTACTCTATCAAACTTTGTTTCAGCTGTTGTGAAGCCAAGGAGCTTTGGAGGTTGAGTCCTTAAGTGAACGGCCCAATCGTCTGCAACCGGAGGCAGGTCCAATCTTTCCATTTGAAACGTCAACACGAATTCCCTGAGCATTTCGTTATCTCTTTGTTTCACTTTGAAAGGGTCCGATTTTTTGGTCTCGACCTTGATGGCCCCGGCGTGAGCTTTTACGAAGGCATCTTCAAGCATAGAAAACGAATCAATGGAATTGGGGGGTAAGTTGTGATACCATATCATTGCTCCTTTCGACACGGTTTCTCTGAATGTTTTCAGCAAAACCGACTCGATTTCGTTATCTTCTAAGTCGTTTCCCTTGATGGCACAGGTGTAAGAGGTCGTGTTCATTTGGATTCGTGGTTCTGCTATACTTTGGAATTTTGGGCATACGGAACTTCTTCGGGATTGGTTTCGGTGCCGCGCTCGGAGGGAAGGCTTTTGGACAAATTTCTTGAAATCCAGGCCTTTCAATATCGGGGGTGCTCCTGGGATTTGATCAACTCTGGAGTTATAGGCCTCCACTTTTTTGTCGTTGGCTTCAATCTTCCTTTCCCACGATTCCACCCGCTTTGTCAGTTCCTTAAGAATCTTTATTATTTCGGGGTTGGTCCCGGGTTCAACTTCACCTGGCCTTTCCGTGGTTTGTTCATTTCTTCAGGTGTTTTCCCGGGATGGTTCGGGCTTAACTCTGTTGGGGGCGCGACTTTGGTTCTGCAGCTGGGTTATTGCCGCTTGTTGAGCTTGTAACATTTTGAAGATCACCCGCAGATTGATCTCGTTGCCTTCACCGTCGTGCGTATGCCGGGTTATTGATCGGGCTCCTCCACAAACGCTGTTCTCGGGGTCGGTCGGCAGGTTTGCATCGATCGCCACATGTGAGTTGGCATCGATAGGGTCCGCAACCAGGACTCCGTTGGGGTCAACAGGGGGCATCTCGTTGCTAGGCACTATATTATTGTTTTCGCCATGGTGGCCAGACTCATCATCAACGTTCAAGTGAGCAGATTGAGAGTTTGACATTCTTAAGTTGACCTGAAATTAAAATCTCAAAGAACAAGCGTAAAACAGAATACTTTATGGAAATTTGTATCAAATTACCACTATTATCCTTAGCCCCACGGTGGGCGCCAAGCTATTTACCCTTGAAAATGGATAACAATTGAATTTATACGCGGTTTTACAGATATGTGGATTAATTCAATATAAGTGATTAATGACGTTAGATAAAGCAAATAAAATATATACTAAATAACCAAACCAATAATGATAGTGAGTCCGAGCTCAGTTAAAGGCTTAACAAGGAACCTGCCTTTGGTTCCGGGCTTACTTTCACAAAGAACTTATAAACTAAAAACAAGAACTTTGAATAACTTTTAGGAAAAAAGACAGCAGAGGTATATTGCTTTGGTATGCGTGTTACAGTGTGTCTAATGAATAATTAGTTTCCCCTTTATATAGTAGGGGAGTTTTACCCTAAGTACAAGTCTAAAAAAGGTAAAAATCTTCCTTTTCTCTAGTCACTGATTTTCTGCTGACACGGGTCGAGATTTACGCCGTGATATCCGGTTGGGCACGGATATCACGGCCCTTTGTTAGCCGTGTACGGTGGTTTGATAATACTCTCTAAAGTCTTGAAACTCGAACCAGACCCGAAGGACGTGGTCTCGATATCTCCGAGGGCAGGTATTTTGCTCGAGCCCTGATACGAGGGGCTCCTGACTCTGATTCTGATTCTTTACAGTCATGCCCCTGTTCTGTTTGTCTCACCGGAAAATCAAGATGCTCATTAGGCTCGATTTTACCGTATACAATAGCAACTCCTTGAACAAAAGAACAGTCAATAAATTTCTCAGCGTCCCCAAGACTCATAACATCATGATATATATACCTTGTGGCTTCTGCAATCGCACGAAAAAAAATGGCATCACTTTACAAAATTACATGTATATAAAATTTCATCTTTTAGTCAAATTTCTGATTATCTGTGGGTACTAAAACCAAATAATTTTTTTAATAGACAACGACAATTAGTAGAGAAGAAAAAGACAACAAATAGCAGCTATACCAGCAATTAGGAGTAGTTTAAAAAAGAAAGGCTTGCGGAAGCTTGCTCTCGCATGTACGACATCTGATTGGAGTTCATCTTGTAAAGCATAAAACAAAACTTGCATTACAGAGGAATTCCCAGAAAACAACCATTAAATTCAATCCATTTAAATAAATTATGAATTTCAATTTTTTGGGTTCACAATGACTTCAAGTGCTAGTAACTCGGATTTTAAATTTAATATTTATACATATTTAATAAATTTTTTTAATACAAATATATTGATTGAGCAAAAGCTACTGAATCGGCTAAAATCCACATTCGAACTTCTAACTCCTCCCCTGATATAAAAGACCTGAGTTCAAATTTCAACGAGTAAAAGTACAAATAGAAATAACAAATATTCAGGAGGTTAATCAAGATGCACGTAAATTAGTTCCACCACTATATTATAAAAAAGACAGAACAAATCCCAAAGGGGTGACAGAACATAAGTGCACATAGATTAGCCTAATAAAAGCCAAATGCGCCTGTGTTCTCAAGCGCACCCCTCAGGGAAGTAACCATGTTGATTGGCAATAATGAGCGGAGGCCAGGATTTCTTGGCCTTTTTAATGCCTCTGAATATCAATTGGAATGTCACAATGTGGTCATTTTATCGACACCACGAGTAGAAGATGTTGTCATGTCCGCCACGTCATAACTTTCTCCAAGTACTAGTGCAACTTAGCTTATTAGCTCACCAAGTAAATTTATTGTTACATTTTCCCAAAAAAGAAAAACATCTCATCCAGTTTTTTTCATTTTTATATTACAACCAAAAAGATTAGACATTCTACTATCTAACAAGAGAGAGTTAGCATACAGCTGGACAACATGTGTACTTAGGATTAGGGGGCATTAATGTCTTTTTGATTTAATTTGTGCTTCCTTCTGGGAGTACCGTAAGCTAGCCTGTTTGAACTCCAATATTTTAGGCCCAACAACCGAATACTCTTTTGTGACGTCAGGAAAACATGTGAACCCACAGGTTCATCCCAACTTTATGGCACGTGGCATACGTCAGCTCCGATAATGCTACAGTAATATGTTCAATTTTCTCTCTTCTGCATTAGCATTAACATAGCATACTTTCCCGAGGAGTCTTCGGCATCCGTGCTTTCACGTTTTTTCATTACAAAATTTTAGAGTAAAATATTGTACATTAAAATTAACAAAGTACTAAGTAAAATTAACAAAAGTAGAAAGCATAAGTCACATAACCAGCATATTGTCTAACTACGTGATTACAACAACAACAACAACAACAACCCAGTAGAATCCCATTAATGGGGTCTGGGGAGGGTAGTATGTACGCAGACCTTACCCTTACCCCGAAGGAGTAGAGAGGCTGTTTCCGAAAGACCCTCGGCTTAAAAAAAAAAAAAAAAAAAAAAAAAAAAAAAAAAAAAAAAAAAAAGCGAGAGATAATATTAGTATCACAATGTCTAACTACGTGA
Organism: Nicotiana otophora; assembly: GCA_000715115.1. NCBI lineage: Eukaryota > Viridiplantae > Streptophyta > Magnoliopsida > Solanales > Solanaceae > Nicotiana > Nicotiana otophora. The sequence continues at coordinate 24,160 of AWOL01S0014912.1, read as the reverse complement.
TTCACTTTATAAAATTCATTATATAATTTTGGAAGTGTTTGGAGATGGATATACCAATTTAAATGTGTAAACATTTTTTGTCTAAATTTATTATTTAATATTAAAAGTAAGAACAAGCAAAATATTAACTATTATAAACAAGTAACTAAATGTATTCTACACCACAAGTTATTTGCATAAAATTAATCCTTAAATATTACTATGCAATTTCAATTTGTATGCCAAATCCGTAGGTATTTGTATGGATTTCAAATCAATTGAATCCTCGTGATAATTTTAGATGTCAGGCAAAAAAATGTAGGTGCACTTATTAATACATACGGTTTTAATTTAGGCACTTAATATGAAAAAAGATAGCGTCGAACTAGCACTTCTTTAGAAAAAATATTTTCTATATTTTTCATTTTTATTTAACCTACTTCTTCCAAAGTTTTTCTTGATAACGATTCACGAGTACATAATATAAGAAAAAAGTTATTATGAAGAGGAAATGAAACAAAAGTCTTATCACCTTTTTATTTCTTTTTTTTTAAGCTTTCATATGGGTTCAACATTTGCCTTTAAGTTTTGTGCAGATTTGACATTCATACTATAATTTAACATGTTAGAATTGTATTTTTGTGATTTTGAAATACTTTAAGATAAGCTTAAAATATGAATTTCATTATAATGAAAAACGCACGATAAAGGATAACATTTAGGTTGAGTTATGTTCATGCAATATAACTATGAATTTATAAAATTTAATTGTGACAAATAGTGGTGCTTGATTGTTTTCTCTTAAAATCAAACAAGGAATGAAGAATTGTATAGAGACAACTTAAATAACTACATACTATTAGATAGACTAATACATGTGTATACGGTCGAAATAGATTTCGGCCTTCCTACGTTCGATCGAGTTCGAATGGTAAGCAATCGGAGTGGGATTTTGGGGTGAGTTCCGAATACAGTACAAACGAGCCTCGAGTTCTAAAGACTGATCGAGGAGTCAGCTCGATGCTATTATCGAGCCCATGACCAAATCGATCCGCAAGGCAACGTGAGGGTAGTTGGAAATGCACTACACCCCGAAGGTCGAACTCAAGCCAAAGCCGAGGGCTCGACCCAATAACGAGTTCGAGCCAGTATTGAGCTCGCAGACAAGAGCCGTTACAACCGCACTAAGGGAGAGAATCTTGGCGGGAATCGAAGAAGAGACAATTCATCATGGGTTCTCCACTATATATTTTTTTAATTGTAAATAAAGTAGGATTCCTCTACTATAAAAGGGGGAATCCTTGTAAGCATAAGGTAGTCTCACACACTGTGACAAAAGATCACTTCTCATATTGAAAGATATCTCTTTGTGCTCGTTTTACTTTATCTTATTCATTCTTCTTGCTCAACTATTCCCATTCTCATAGTCAAGAACATAGGTATTACTATTTCTCTATACGGTTTGTATCAAACTATATCACATATCTTTATAACAGTTTGGCGCCCACCGTGGGGCTAAGGATAACATCGATTGTTTGATATAAATCTGCAATACACACCAGTTTACAACTTCGAATCAGCAATGGCCTTACCTATCGACCACGAAGCCGGCCTTCGAGATGAAACCAACAACTTGGTACCCGGGGCCGGAAGGCCACTTGACGATGGCACTGAAGCTCGAATCGAAGTACCTGAAATTCGAGTCGAAGTACCACTAGATGTCAATTCGCAAGTGGCTCTTGAGGCGAACCAACGTTCCGAACCGGAAAAAAGCATTCAGAGCGGTATCGATCCGTAGCTCGAGACACCCATAACGTGGAGGAAATCGGATTCAGCTTACGTATGATCTTTGAGATGTTACAAGCCCAACAAGTAGCGATAACTCAGTTGCAGAACCAAACTCATATACAAAACAGTCCAGATCCCAATCCACTTCGAGAAATCACCCCCAAAACGGAGCCCACCATAGTGAAGTCAAATGAGCAAGAATCGTGGACCACTCTCGAAATTACTAAATTGCTCGAGGAACTCACAAAACGAGTCGAAGCTAACGACAAGAGAGTGGAAACATACAATGCCAGGGTCGATCAGATTCCGGGAGCTCCACCAATGATAAAAGGGCTGGATTCAAAAAATTCATACAAAAGCCTTTTTCCCTTGAGAAAACCAATCCCATAAAATTACGTATGCCCGAAATTCCCAAATATAGCGATACGACCGATCCCAACGAATACGTCACCTCTTACACATGTACCATCAAGGGTAACGATTTGGAGGACGATGAGATCAAATTCGTATTGTTAAAAAAGTTCGGGGAGACCCTCTCGAAGGGAGCGATGATTTGGTATCACAATCTGCCGCCAAATTCCATCGATTCTTTTGCCATGTTAGCAGATTCGTTCGTAAAGGCATATGATGGTGCCATAAAGGTTGCAACAAGGAAATCAGACCTCTTCAAAGTAAAGCAAAGGGGTAATGAAATGCTGAGGGAATTCGTATCCTGATTTCAAATGGAACGCATGGAATTTCCACCGGTCACAGACGATTGGGCCGTCCCAACTTTCACCCAAGGGTTGAACGAGAAAAGTTCAATAGCATCACGTCGGCTGAAGCAAAATTTGATCGAGTATCCAGTAATAACTTGGACGGATATACACAACCGATATCAGTCGAAAATTAGGGTCGAAGATGACCAGTTGGGAGCTCCGTCTGGATCCATGCATCAGAACAGGATGGTTATTAAAAACCAAAGGGAGATTGACAGAGAACAAAGGTCGAATAGAGACCGATATCAACCGTACGTCGCAGATCGGATGAACAACGGTTCACCACGCAATACCTCTCGGAACAATCGAAGGAATGGTCGAGGCAAAATTCTCGGGGGCTTATGAGCAAGAGTGGCTTTGATAAATATGACGATCTTATGGAGGCACCTCGGCTATCGGAACACAATTTCAGCGTTGACTCATCGGGCATTGTATCGGCGATCGGAAGAATCAAAGATACTAGATGGCCCAGACCCATGCAAACTGACCCTTCCTAAAGGAACCCTAATTCGATGTGCAAGTATCATGGTACACATGGCCACAGGACTGAGGAATACAGACAATTGAGAGAAGACGTAGCCCGCCTGTTCAATGAGGGCCACCTTCAAGAGTTGCTCAGTGACCGAGCTAAGAATCACTTCAGATAAAGGGACGCCGACAAAGGAGATAAACAGAAGGAACCTCAGCATATCATTCACATGATCGTCGGTGGGGTTGATATTCCACAGGAACCCGTTCTCAAATACGGCAAGATACCGGCCACAGGGGAAAAATGAACCCGAGGTTATGCACCCGAGGGCACTTTATCATTCGGAATCAAAGAAGTCGAAGGCATCTCTCACCCTCACAACGATGCTCTGGTAATTTCAATCCTATTAAATAAAATTCAAATTAAGTGCATCTTAGTGGATCCAGGTAGCTCTGCAAATATCATCCGATCTTGGGTAGTGGAGAAGCTCGGTTTACAGAATCAAGTCATGCCCGCAGCTCGGGTCTTAAACGGCTTCAATATGGTCAGTGAAACAACTAAAGGGGAAATTATCCTGCCCATAAATGTGGCTGGAACTGTCCAAAACACCAAGTTCCACATAATCTAAGGCGATATGAGGTACAATGCCCTACTCGGAAGACCATGGATCCACAATATGAGGGCAGTACCTTCGACTCTAACCCAAGTAATGAAATTTCATACGTCGGACGGCATGAAGACAGTGTACGGGGAGCAACATGCTGCGAAGGAAATATTTGCGGTCGATGAGATAACACTGATACCAACGTCGTCAGCCTCAGAAAGGTCGAGTATAAAAAATAGGCGAGGAACCAAATAGCAATCATAGCAACCGGTCTCGACCGAATCGGTGAAACAGGAAATAGATGATAACGAGGAAGAATTACCGACGCCTCGAGCTCTCATCGTCCCCGACGACTCCGACGCCACCAAGTCGACGATCGAAGAACTGGAGCAGGTTATATTAATCAAATATCTGTCGAGAAAAAGGTATACCTGGGTACGGGGTTGACCCCCGAACTCAGAAAAAAAACTCATTCAATTTCTTATTAATAACATAGATTGTTTTGCTTGGTCCCATTTAGACATGGTGGGGATCCCACCATCGATAATAACGTACCAGTTGAGCTTGGACCCTAGATTCAAACCGGTGAAGCAAAAAAGAAGACCCCAATCCGAGGTGAAACACGCATTTATAAGAGATGAGGTAACTAAACTTCTCAAAATAGGGTCAATTCGAGAAGTGAAATATCCCGAATAGTTGGCCAATGTGGTTGTAGTCCTCAAGAAAAGGAACAAACTTAGAATGTGTGTAGATTATAAAGATCTAAACAAAGCATGCCCCAAAGATTCCTTTCCACTTCCTAGCATCGATCGCTTGATCGATGCCACGATCGACTACGAGATCCTCACTTTTCTCGACGCCTACTCCGGGTACAATCAAATTAGCATGGACCCGGAGGACCAAGAAAAAACTTCGTTTGTCACTAAGTATGGAACCTATTGTTATAATGTAATGTTGTTCAAGCTAAAAAACGTAGAGGCTACGTACCAACGCCTAGTGAATAAAATGTTCGAAGAACAAATAGGTAAATCAATGGAAGTTTACATTGATGACATGCTAGTTAAGTCCCTGCGCGCAGAGGACCATTTGGCTCATTTGCAGGAAACGTTCGAAATTCTAAGGAAATACAACATGAAGCTTAACTCCGAAAAATGTGCCTTCGGGGTCAGATCGGGCAAGTTCCTCGGCTTCATGGTGTCGGATAGGGGGATCGAGATCAACCCCGACAAAATCAAAGCCATCGAAGACATCACCATTGTGAATAGTGTGAAAGCAGTGCAAAGGCTGACCGGATGGATAGCTGCCTTAGGCCGATTCATTTCAAGGTCGTCAGATCGAAGCTACAGATTCTTCTCTCTACTCAGAAAGAAGAACGATTTCGCCTGGACCCCAGAATGCCAACAAGCACTAGAACAACTGAAGAGGTACCTATCGAGCCCACCATTACTTCACACTCCGAAGGCAAATGAGAAGCTTTACCTATACTTGGCAGTATCGAAAATCGATGTGAGTGGTGTCCTAGTTCGAGAAGAGAAAGGTACGAAGTTTTCTATTTATTATGTAAGTCGGACCCTAGGAGAGGCAGGGATTAGAGACCCGCACTTAGAGAAACTGGCGCTTGCATTGGTAAGCGCCTCTAGAAATTTAAGACCATACTTTCAATGTCACCACGTATGCATTTTAACCACTTACCCACTTCGAAACATTTTGTACAAGCCCGAGCTATCGGGCCGACTGGCCAAATGGGCTGTCGAGCTCGGTGGGTACGATATTGAATATCAGCCTCGGACGGCCATCAAGTCCCAAATTCTAGCCGACTTTGTGGCTGACTTCCAACCAACCCTTGTACCCGAAGTTAAAAAGGAACTCTTGTTAAAATCGGGTACATCAACGGGGGTTTGGACCCTCTACACAGATGGTGCTTCAAATGTGAAGGGTTCCGGGCTTGGCATCGTACTAAAGCCTCCCCCAGGTGGCATTATTAGGCAATCCATCAAAACTACTAGATTAACTAACAATGAGGCCGAGTACGAGGCCATGATTGCAGGTCTTGAGCTAGCCAAAAGCTTGGGAGTAGAAGTCATCGAAGCCAAATGTGACTCTTTGTTAGTGGTAAACCAAGTGAACAAAACTTTCGAGGTTCGAGAAGAAAGGATGCAGAGGTATTTGGACAAACTACAGATAACTCTACACCATTTCAAAAAATGGACCCTACAATATGTACCTCGAGAACAAAACAGCGAGGCCGACGCACTCGCAAATCTGGGGTCATCGGTCAAAGAGGATAAGATCGACTCGGGGACAATCGTTCAACTCTCAAGATCTATAATCGAGGGTGGGAACGCCGAAATAAATTCCACAAACTTAACCTGGGATTGGAGGAACAAGTACATTGAATACTTATAAAACGGAAAACTCCCATCAGACTCTACAGAATCTAGAGTTCTACGAACCAAAGTTTCTCGATTCACGTTTGTTGAAGATGGAACATTGTACAGAAGGACGTTCGACGGACCACTGGCAGTATGCTTAGGGCCAGGGGACACCGATTATGTTTTACGAGAGGTCCATGAAGGCACTTGTGGAAACCACTCCGTCTCCGAGCCACTAATTCGCAAAATCACCAGAGCAGGATACTACTGGGATAGCATGGAAAAGGACACTAAGGAGTTCGTTCGAAGATGCGATAAATGTCAAAGGTTTGCATCAATGATCCATCAACCAGGAGAGCAGCTTCATTCAGTCATCTCTCCATGGCCATTTATGAAATAGGGAATGGATATCGTCGGCCCTCTACCATCGGCCCAAGGTAAAGCTAAATTCATTTTGTTTATGACTAACTATTTCTCTAAATAGGTTGAATCATAGGCGTTCGAAAAAGTAAGAGAGAAAGAGGTTATAGATTTCATCTGGGATCACATCGTGTGTAGATTTGGTATACCAGCAGAAACAACATGTGACAATGGTAAGCAATTTATCGGCGATAAAGTGACAAAATTTCTCGAAGACCATAAAATAAAAAGGATACTATCAACACCATATCATCCTAATGGGAACGGACAGGCCGAATCAACGAACAAAACTATCATCCAAAACATGAAGAAAAGATTGAATGAAGCTAAAGGAAAGTGGAGAGAAATTTGCCCGAAGTCCTTTGGGCATATCGGACAACATCTAAATCCAGTACAGGAGCAACTCCATTTTCCCTAGTATATGGCTCCTAAGCCTTAATTCTGGTTGAAGTCGGGCAGCCAAGCGCAAGGTTTTGACATGCATCGGAAGAATCGAACTACGAGGCAATGAATACTAGCCTCAAATTATTAGACAAAAAATGAAAAGTTGTACTGGTTCGAATGACTGCACAAAAATAACGAATCGAGAGGTACTACAAAAGAAGAACCAACCTCCGCCATTTCAAGACCGGGGACTTGGTCCTAAGAAAGGTCACTGTTAACACTCGAGATCCTAATGAAGGGAAGCTCGACCCAAATTGGGAAAGACCCTATCGAGTCCTCGATATAGTCAGGAAAGGGTCTTATAAACTTGGGGCAATGTATGGAAAACCACTACCAAACAATTGGAACATATCACTTCTCAAACGATATTACTGTTAAGGTAAGATTTTCTCCTCTCTATCATCTATATACGTTCATTGGACGCTAACTCATTACAGGAATTCGACTAAAAACATCAAGACCTCTGGTTTCAAAGCACGTGTTGTACTCTTTTTCCCCTTAGTTCGGTTTTTATCCCAAATGAGTTTTTTTCGGCAAGGTTTTTAACGAGGCAACAATTATGTGCTACCCGAGGACAAAATCAGCAGTATTCGAGGCTCCTTCATAATCAACCTCGAATACTGGGAAGGCTACCAATCGAGTAAATCAAGTTCGGCACAAGAAAGTTGTTTTCATATCTAATTCTTGTCGAATAAGGTCTTGATAGAGAAAAGTGTAAGGGCCAAATGGTCAAAACGAACCATCCCCACGTAGTTTTGCTCGAACCCTGGCACAAGATACAAACACATGTATAATGACATAAAAGAGAGCTTCTAATTTCAGATATCTCACACTTTGAAAAGGTTTTCTTGCTTCATGATTCAAACAGGATAAAAAGCCTACGGGCTAAGATATTTTGAGTTCGAGTTCGAAACAATCACTCACTCAATTATTTAAGCCTAAGGGCTATCCTACTTCTAGTTCGAGCAATCACTCACTCGATCATAAAAGGCCTATGGGCTAAGATATTTTGAGTTCGAGTTCGAAACAATCACTCACTCAATTATTTAAGCCTAAGGGCTATCCTACTTCTAGTTCGAGCAATCACTCACTCGATCATAAAAGGCCTATGGGCTAAGATATTTTGAGTTCTAGTTCGAAACAATCACTCACTCAATTATATAAGCCTAAGGGCTATCCTACTTCGAGTTCGAGCAATCACTCGCTCGATCATAAAAAGCCTATGGGCTAAGATATTTTGAGTTCGAGTTCGAAACAATCACTCACTCAATTATTTAAGCCTAAGGGCTATCCTACTTCGAGTTCGAGCAATCACTCGCTCGATCATAAAAAGCCTATGGGCTAAGATATTTTGAGTTCGAGTTCGAAACAATCACTCACTCGATTATTTAAGCCTAAGGGCTATCCTACCTCGAGTTCGAGAAATCACTCGCTCGATCATAAAAAGCCTACGGGCTAAGATATTTTGAGTTCGAGTTCGAAACAATTACTCACTCGATTATTTAAGCCTAAGGGCTATCCTACCTCGAGTTCGAGCAATCACTCACTTGATCATAAATACATGCTAAGATATTTTGAGTTCGAGTTCGAGTTCGAAACAATCACTCAATTATTTAAGCCTAAGGGCTATCCTACCTCTAGTTCGAGAAATCACTCGCTCGATCATAAAAATCCTACGGGCTAAGATATTTTGAGTTCGAATTCGAAACAATCACTCACTCAATTATTAAAGCCTAAGGGTTATCTTACTTTGAGTTCGAGCAATCACTCACTCGATCATAAAAGGTCTACGAGCTAAGATATTTTGAGTTCGAGTTCGAAACAATCTCTCACTCGGCCATAATAGCTACGAAGACCGAATTTGATGGAATCGCATATAAAAGCATTCGCAAGGCATGAACGAAAGCTTCACAAGGCAACAAAGCCAAAACAAGTCAGTAAAATAAAAAGATATTTGTATAAATATACAAAGATTATTTACATGAATAAAAGCAACATAAAAGCTAAGGGCTAAGCTTCTGGATTGTCATCAAGAGCGGTCTCTTCTCCACCGGGCTCCCCTTCGTCATCGGACCCGCCCTTTCTATCGTCATCATCATCGTCATCATCATCGTCATCATCATCGCCATCGAAAACTAAGGCTTCAACATCAGCTTCGAGTTCGTTGGCCTTTTTTATCTCTTCGGCAAGATCGAAACCTCGAGCGTGTATCTCCTCAAGGGTCTCCCTCTGAGATCGTCACTTAGCAAGTTCAGCAACCCAATGAGCTCGAGTGTTGGCAGCATCCGCTGCCTCTCTTGCCTCCATTTGAGCAGCCTCGGCATCGGCCCGATAAACAGCAATAGACTTGTCCTCCATGACTTTCAATGATTCGACCTCCGCCTTGGCCTCAGCAAGCCTTGCTTCAAGCTCCCCGATCCTCTTAGCCTAAGCCGAGCCTTTTTGCTTAACGTTTCAAAGCTGAACATCGGCCGATAATACTTTGGCCAAGATAGTTTCCTTTTCTACAGCCAGACAGTCGGTAGTCTCCTTCTAACGATCACATTCGGCTTTGATTTAATCAGCTTCTTCCCAAAGCAATCCGATCTTTTCGACTTTTTGCTGCAGCTGAGATAACGAAGGATCAGCTTCCACAGTTGGATCAAACCCATACTCTATCAGAACAAAGCTCACCTGCTTATCTAGTTCGGCCTCTTCTTCTCGAGCCTTAGCCAAATCTGCTTGGAGGTCCTTTATAACCTCATCCTTTAGGCCGCAGAGAAGCCTCAGATCATCTCTCTCCCCCGAGACTTTTTGAAGCTCGACCTCACACTGGCTGAGGTCAGCTCAAAACTTGCTAATGGCCTATGCAGAAAAAAAAAACAAACACGAGTCAGGTTTAGAAAAGAACGAAGAAACCAAGCTCAGTAAGGTCATTACCTGAGAAATGAAACATTGGGCCTCTTCTAGGAAAAGAGAAACGTCACCGATATCGGAGGCATCATCGACTCCAGCGAAGTAATCCTGAAAAGGATCCCCTGCACTAGAGTCTCCGCCTATATCGGGGGTCTTCATGGAAGAGAAGACAAATGACCCACTATCATGGTACCGAGCGAATCATTCAGGGCAGTCTTATTGAGGCTCGGGGTATTAGAACCGGCCCCGACCGGTGTGGCTATCATCGGCTCAGAAGATCTGGTGATCTCGATAGCTTTCGCAGATCGAACCACCAAAGCCGAAGCATCTTCTTCTTCTTCTTCTTCTCTCAGTCGTTAGACCGAGTCCATCGAAAGAGCGATTTCTTTCTTCTTCACTCTTCGAATTTTGGACTTGGGGTCCTCAGACCGAGAGGCAGCCTTTCGCTTTTTATCTTTCCCCGATTTCGGGACCGGGGTCTTAGTTTCTTCCTCACCACTCGGAGGTCTCAAAATAGCATCCTTGATTACTCCTGCATGAGAGGAAGTCAGTAACGAATGGAGTGACGAATGGAGCATAAAAAGCATTTCGAAAAATATAAGAAGAGACCCTTACCATGATTCTTGGCCTCCCACCTGCTTTTTGCCAAATCACGCCAAGCGCGTTCGGCATAAGAGGAAGTCGAGGCTAACTTTCGAACCTAATCCTCGAGGTTGGGCACCGCTTATGGCATCCAAGGGGTGGTTGTATATCGGAGGAAGATATCAAGTAAAATCAAAGAAAGATACAAAAAGCAACGCCTTATGAAAATCACTTACGGTCGAAATTCCACTCCTCGGGGAATGACAGCTTCTCTTCCGGGATAAGGTCACGGGTCCTCACCCGAATATAGCAGCCCATCCAACCCCGATCCTTGTCTTCATCGATGCTCAACATTAAATCTTTCGATGCCCGACGATGGAGCCTGATTAGACATCGAAAGATTTGAGGCCGATATAATCGTATAAGGTGATTTAGGGTAAAATCCAGCCCCCCGGCATTGTTAGAGAATAAGTGAAGTAAGATTACTATGCGCCATAGAGAAGGATGAATTTGACCGATGGTGACCTGATATCTTTTGCCAAAATCGATGATCACAGGATCGACGGGACCCAACGTGAAAGGGTAAGTATAAACACTTAAAAACCCCTCCACATGAGTGGTAATGCTCTTTTCGGAAGAGGGGATTTGCAACATAACCTCGGGACCCCAGTTGCAGTCTTTCCTCACAGCCTCGTGATGGCCCTCTTTTATCGAACACATGTATATCGACACATGCTCACATCGGCCCGGAACCGACGAAGGATTTTCGACTTTAAAATTGATTTTCAGAGTGCACGGGCCGGGAACATACTCGTGGGGAGGCGGCTCCACCGGCACCTTGTCGCCGGACGGCCGTGATGAGGAAGCTTTCTCCTTCTGAGGCACAGTTTTCGAAGTTTTGGCCATTGATATGAGAGAAAGAAAGGCAAAGGAAGATGAAAAGTTGAAGATGTCAAACGCTGGTGTAGATGGCTCTGCAAGCGGCGAAATAGAGAGAGAGAGTAAGAAAATTTGGAAGAGTGAAGACATAAAAGTGGTAAATGTTAGATAGAGGGGTTATTTATAGGCTTACATCGTGGCGGTTCAGTATCAGCGGTGGCCGACCACCGTCTGACATGCATTAAATACCTTGAAAGACTAAATCAATGGGACAGCTATCACATATGTCATGATCGTGCCCTGTGAAAACGTCAGCTTATAACCCGATCGAACCGTCGAAAATCATATCGATTCTCACCACATCCTTCCTGAAAAATGAGGGGACTATCTGTATACGGTCGAAATAGATTTCGGCCTTCGATCGAGTTCGAATGGTAAGCAACCGGAGTGGGATTTTGGGGTGAGTTCCGAAGACAGTACAAACGAGCCTCGAGTTCCAAAGACTGATCGAGGAGTCGGCTCGATGCTATTATCGAGTCCATGACCAAATCGATCCGCAAGGCAACGTGAGGGTGGTCGGAAATGCGCTACACCTCGAAGATCGAACTCAAGCCAAAGCCGAGGGCTCGACCCAATAACGAGTTCGAGCCAGTATCGAGCTCGCAAACAAGTGCCGTTACAACCGCACTAAGGGAGAGAATCTTGGCAGGAATCGAGGAATAGACAATTCATCATGGGTTCTCCACTATATATTTTTTTTATTGTAAATAAAGTAGGATTCCTCTACTATAAAAGGGAGAATCCTTGTAAGCATAAGGCAGTTTCACACACTGTAATAAAAGATCACTTCTCATATTGAAAGATATTCTCTTGTGCTCGTTTTACTTTATCTTATTCATTCTTCTTGCTCAACTATTCTCATTCTCATAGTCAAGAACATAGGTATTACTATTTCTCTATACGGTTTGTATCAAACTATATCTTTAGAACCATACTCAAATTTAACTTTATCTGATTTTTCGAGTAAACAACATGAATTAATTAACAAGTTTGCAGCAAATGAGACAATATTAACAAAATACAACCTCAATACTTCAGTTTGTAACAATGCAAGTGAATGATAAAGTTGTTCTAGAAAATAATACTAACAACTCAAAATACTCCAGAGATGAATGGATAAGGATGAAAAAAGTTACATCAAACAAAGAATTCAAGTCTAACAAGACTTGAACACAATAACTTCACTATTTGAAGTTTATATAGTGATAATTGAATATTGATATTTCATTCCAGCATAAATTAAATATGAAATCAAATGGTTAACTCTGAATAAATCTGCGTGTAAAAGTTCCATCTTAAAATATAGTATTAATTAAGTGACCATGAGTGCTCTTTAAAGAACAATTGCAATATTACGCTTACAAAAATTATTTTACAATTACATGTTGGGCCAATGCTGAGCATGGGCACACCTCATCTAGTGTAAAGAGAAGCGCCAGTGGAGACATTTGGAAAAGAGCAAACTAATTACTATTATGTATTATTTTTTGTCAAAAGAACTCACGCTATTAGACGATCTCCAACCTTACACTAAATATTACACCAAATTGTTTTGGGTGTAATATTTGGTGTTTTCGTGCTCCAACAACAACAACAACCCAATATAATTCCACTAATGGGGTCTGGGGGTAGTGTGTACGCAAACCTTACTCCTACCCTGGGGTAGAGAGGCTGTTTTCGTGCTCCAACTCAATATCATTTCTTACACCATTTTAACGTGTGAATAGTGTTACATCAAATTTAGTGTAATACTATTCATCAACACTATTACTATTCAATATTCATCAATATTTTATTATTATATAATACTTTTAATTTAACATATTATAAATTTTACTTTTTCATTTAGGTCCCTATATATCTAATTAGTTTTATGTAATATCTTTGTAATATTAATTTTACATCTTAATTTTGGAGTATAATTTTTATAAATTAATTTTCATATATATTATTTTTATATAAAATTATAAGTTAATTTTATTATAAGTTATAATTGTATTAAAAAATATAACCATTATGTTATTCAAGGAAAAAAATATGTTGTGGGTTATTAATGTGCAAACTATTCGTGAGCCACATTTTAAAAGAAGAAATATTTCACGATGAAATAAGAATCATGTTGAAAAGATGTTGATCATGCATTCAGAGTTTTGCAATTTTATTTTGCAACTATTGCAGGGCCGACACGTTTTTTGGAGAAAAGAAGTGATACATGATATATTTAACTACATGTATTATACTGTCCAACATGATAATCGTGGATGAGCGTGATCTTAATGTACCAATTCAAGATGCTTGGGAAAGTCCAATTCTAACAGTAAAATTTGTAGTAGATGAAAATTACCGATTTAAATAATTTTTAGCTCGACATAAAAAAATTAAAGACAAAGATGTTAATTTTGTACTTCGTAATGCATTAATAGAGCATTTATGGGAGTAATATACTAATCCTGGAAGTTGAGTATTTATATAAAAATTAAAATAAATTTTACCATAATGTAATATTTATTTAATTATATTTTATAAATGAAATTATTCATTAATATGTATAATGTATAATATTTGCGTGTAATTTATATTATTTAAAAATTTATGATATAAAATAATTTTATATTAAATGGTTATATATGAAAGGTATGAATTATATGGGATGAATATGTAAAAAAAAAAAGAATTTATTTTATAAAATAAAAAATAAAATTTAAATAAAAGAAAATAATATGATATAGAAGAGAGAGAGAAGAACATAAAAAGGATATTCTTTTTTGGTATAAAAAATAGTGTAATGAGTTGGAGTTAATTTGCAACATTTTGGTATTTACACCATTTTAGTATAATAAAAAATACTTAAGGTTGGAGATGCACCTACCCTAAAGGAAAATTAAGGTGTCATGGTCTCATGGACATGAAGCAATGCAAACAAAATCGAGTGAAATCTGTCCAAAAATGTCAGAAAGGTAGAGGCTTATCACCAAATCGAGCTAATATATATTTATCATCATCGATTTTTCATCGGTCAATTTGTTATACTACTTTATGCTCTTAAGGAGGTACTTATAAGCTTCTTTTTTAGTTAAATTCAAAATCTAAGTTTTTCCCATTAGCCGAATCATCAAAGGGAGCTTATGTTATTAAGTTTTAGAATAGATTCTTTTTTTTTTCATGAATACAACAGTAAAAAGCGCCTAAAATCAGGGCAGTCCAGTTGTACGTGCATATATTCACATGTATTTGTGCCATGTATTAATGAATACAGCAGCAAAAAGTGCCTAAAATTAGGACAGTCCAGCTGTAGGCGCATGTATTCGCGTTGTTGTATTCATGAATACAGTTGTACGTGCATGTATTCGCGCCATGTATTCATGAATACAGTAACGGCAATCCCTTAAAAATAAGTATGTCCAGCTATCTAAGAGAGAGGATAACATAAATAATGTATTTCATGCCTCAATGGTAGTATATACCATAAAATGCTTATTTTGCTATAAAATATAAAAGGTAGCTATAGAAAATAATATTTTAAAATAATTTTGGTTTATAATAAATTGGGTGTATACCTTTGCTATAGGAGGTAAAATTTCCATCTAAAAATTACTTTTCACCAGTTAGCCCACCCCATTTAAATACTTTTTTTTCATTCGTTCTTCTTCTCCCTGTATCACGACTTTGCACCCCCAAAATTTCTCGACCTTTATATTTATTCTTCAATTTTTCTTCCAAATTCAAAGTTGATAACCACTATTTAAATGAGAAGAAAAAACACTATATTTTTTAGAGTCATGGGTGGCTCGATTATAAGGCCAGTAAAGCAACCAGTTAGGGTCTCAATTTTTTGGAGCCTCTGTTTTTACCTTAAAGATATATTGTATATGTATTATTAAAAAACTATGTACATTTAAATTTAAAAAAATAAATTGAAGAGAAAGTACATTAACTTTAATGTAATAATTAGAGAATGAAATTTTTTTAATGAATTGTTTAGGGGTAGCTATTTTATGTTTTTTGCCTCATTTCTATCCTAATAACTAATACGAGCCCACATTATTATTTATATATTTAATTTTTTTATTCTCTCTTTTACTATTCTTATTCTCAATATTGAAAAGTCTCTCAATCAACAACTTACCGTGGCTTACAAGTTGTCTTCTTCAAAATATCAAGAATTACAACAAGCAGTCATTATATTGAATCAATGCAACACTTTTCGATACCATTATATCAATGTATTTTGCTCTATAGTTTCTTACCCTTTGATTTTTTCTACTATCTATTGTTTCTTGTACTTCGATTATCTTATTTATCTGTGATAGGTGTTGCTCCGTGCTTTATCATGACTTATTTCCTTAATTTCATTTTCATACATTATTGAATTGATTGTCCTTATCTGACCTTTTCTTTTGCCATACTTTCTCTTGAGCCGAGGGTCTTTCGGAAAAAATATCTCTACCTTTCAAAGCAGAGATAAGGTCTGCGTACACTCTACCTCCTCAGGCCCTACTTTGTGAATTTTTACTAGGTATATTGTTATTGTATATCAACTTATCAAATTCTTAAGCCGGTTTTATTATTCTGCCTTTATTTCATACTTTTTTATTGAAACATTATCGTTGATATTCTTACTTAGGGCCTCTATCTGAAATTTGGCTTCAAACCCCCAATCTTATTGAGACAACCCTGTTTAGAGTCATATTGTCACGACCCAAAACTCACTCTAGGCCGTGATGGCGCCCAACGGTGAACCATCTAATTAATAATTTATTTTATTACTTTTGAAATCATAAGTTTTATTAAATAAATAAATCTATGCATTTAAAAATTATGGGTACATACAATATTAGTAAGATATAAAATAAAAAGGTGACAATATTAATGCAAGCCCATTAACATCTACTAGATATCCCAAAATCCGGTGTAACAAGTGTATGAGCATCTACTAGGAAGTACAATAATAATACAACATCAGTCTAGAATATAAGATAGACAGGATAAAGTAAATAATATAATGGAGACTTCGTGTTGCGGATCGTAACATGGAATACAGCTCACCATCAGAAATATACTTGTACAATAAGTGCAGAAGTCTAGCATGAGTACGTAACTCAACACATACCCAGTAAGCATCTAGCCTAACTCCGAAAAAGTAGTGATGAGGGGTCGACATCGACACTTACTAGTGGTCCGATAAATAATATACAAGAATTTTAAGCAAGCATGAAATACGACATGATTAATAGAATAAGGAACCAAAAAATAACGAAATCCGTTAACAAATATCATCAATTTACAAATCCCCAAGTGTCACATGCCATCTCAACAAATAAGAACTATCAACCAAATATCCGATCTCATGTCATAAAGAAAATATCATGAAATTTTCAAGTTCAACCAAGAGGGTAATCTCGTGGGTATTCGGACTCCTAGCGATTTTATGCACGAATTATGCTGAGGTCGTTCGGCCCGATCCATAGTCGTGTAGATACATTGTCAAGGTCATACAGTCTGATCCATGGATGCATCTCATATATACATATACTGCCGAGGCGTTCGTCCCGATTCCTAGGAAGAGAAGAAACTTATCGAATTATGGGCTACGTATTTGTAATATAGAAAGGGGAATGCAAAGTAATCATGACCTTTACTAATTTTCGAATATCTTGCCAATAACTCAAGGTAATGAGATTCGATCTAACATGATCTTTAATCACATTTCATTTATAAGTCTTAGGTAATTAAGCTAACAAGTTGAATTCAGACAATACAAATATTGCATGATAAAATCCTAAGCCTATCCGGACCTAAAAATGATATTAACTACGTACGAACTATTATCACCTCGTGCGTACGTGGGCCCCACAATAAGTAGTACATAACAAATACGCACCTACATGGTAGTTTTTCTATCACAAGGTTAGACAGGAGACTTACCTTGCTCCGAAATCCAATAACCAGCTCCAACGCCTCTCTAACATCTCAAATCAATGAACATCAATCTGAAACTATCCAAACAATGTGCAAACCAATAAAACTATACTTCAATACTCATAACTTAACAATTTATAACAATTTCCAACTCCGCTCGAAAAATCAACAAAGTCAACCCTCGGGCCCACGTGCCCGGATTCCAAAAAGATTTCGAACATAAACATTATGCATGATACCACGAACTCAAATATATAATTTATTCCTAATTTCATGTCGAATTACGTGGTCAAAATATAAAAGTATCAAATTTTAGGTTTTCTTCCAAAATCCTCCAATTTCTACAAAATTTCATGTTTAAATCCATATATTTATCTTACAACAAATGGGAATAACTTACCTCATGATATATGGCGAAAATGATCTTCAAGAATCACCCCAAATCGTCCCCATGTGTGCTCCAAGAACTTAAAAATGAAGAAAATGAGCTCAAAATCCAGAAAGTAGATGTTTAATACACCTGCCAGGCCTCCTCCTTTGTGATCGCGGTCATTACCCATGCGATCGTGGTTAACAAAAGTTTCAGTGTCATTTCCTTCATCGCGATCACGGCCAAAATTCCGCGATCGTGATGTACAAATTTTTATTTTCTTCTTCACAGATACCCTTCGGTATAAAATCATAACATTTTGTACAAAATTCCAAATGACAAATGGTTTGATTTTCTAAAAACTAGATTCAAAGGGCTACAACTTTTATTGTTGGATCATCTCAAATTACTTATAGATTGCAAGATATAAGCTCCCACAGTCAAACCACTGATAGCATAAATCCTTCTACGTGATCGTGACCCTTCCTTCCGCAATCGCAATTCACAAGGCCCGAAATGCACTTTTCTCTTCGCGATCGCAGCCCAGACCTCCGTGATCGCATTTCACATCCCCGACACCAATTATCAGCAATTCCAAAAGGTCTAAAAGTGGTCTAAAATCACCCCAAAACTCATCTGAGGTCCGAGAAACCCCGTCCAATCATTCTAACAAGTTTATATACCCTATGTAAACTTTTTCGAAGGCTCATAACACAATTAACAACATCGAAACCAAGAATTAAAGATCAAACTCAATTTCTTAAACTCTCTTAACTTTCAAACCTTCATCCTTCGCCGAACACGTCCGAATCACACGTAAACATTTCGGAATGACACCAAACTTTGCGTACAAATCACAAATCACAATACAAACCTATTACAAGGCTCGAAATCCCAAACGGGCATCAATAACACCAAAGTCCACTTCTATTCGAACTTATAAAATTCTAAAACCTTCAAAATGCCATCTTTCTACAATAAGCGCCGAAATACTCCCAGACCATCCGATACTTAACCCGAACATATGCCCAAGTCCAAAATTATCATAGGAACCTATTGGAATCTTCAAATCCTGATTCCGAGGTCGTTTACTCAAAAGTCAAACCTTGGTCAACTCTTTCAACTTAAAACTTTTGAATTGAGAATTTTCCTTCCAAATCAACTCCGAACTTCCCGAAATTCAAATCCGACTACATGTACAAGTCATGATACATGAAGTGAAGCTACTCAAGGCCTTAAACTGCCCTCCCCTACTTAAACATACGTTTGTCCTCGAACGTGCCAAGACCCGCTCTCGAATTACCCAAAATCACTGCTTAACACCTCGTGCACCTACCCGTGCCACCACAACCCATATGAGCTCATTAGCTCAAGCCAGACTGAAGATCCATCCTGCCACCTTAACCCATAAGCCTTAGAACTAAATTTCAACATCCGGAATTCTCTACAAGACCTGATTCTAACATATGAACACTGTGTCAATCTCAACACGCTATACCAAAAAACACAATGCACTGCATAATTGGTATGCCTATAATAACATCCTCCAACCGTAGAAGCTGCAAATTCACTAACTTGATGCCCATAGTGTACCTCATAACACATGTAAGCCATGTTCCAACTCTCGCAATGCTGCAATAATGAAAGAGGTGTAGAAACTCATATCCACCTGCCAAATCAATAATTTATGGAGTCTCTTTGCTTGGCAAGAACCATTGACTCACTCTGAACTGATTAGTGACATGTTCTCTCTAATATATATTATATAAATCCGATTGCACTGATTTCAGGTCCAACAACCTCGTCTCACCCAGTACAAGCCGCTCGGGCAATAAGCCATCTCAAACACCATCTAAAATATCATACGACACCATCAATGCATCAACAAGCTACAATTCGAATATGGCCAATAAGAAAAATGAACTCGGGTAAAGAACTACCCAACCCGCATAACACACAACTAAACTAGACAAACTCTATGAACCTATCCCAAGGGTAAGAAAGAATACACACAAAATAAGTATAAAGAACCGTACTCAACATATCACTGATACGACGTGCGACCCAATCTAAACATCATACCCGTGACGGCGTGCCACCCGATCCACACATAACAATCAATAAGGAGCTACCTACCGATCCAAAATGATCATACCCAAGAAATGTCTAAATATCGACCGCAAGCACGCCAAGTACATAACCACAACCCTGGGGGGATGGATAGCGTCATGCGCTACAAAAGCCAAGTACAACTAAGGTGCATCCAACAACCGACATCTCGAGAGCCATCTCGCTCATATAATACCCCAACTACGCAGGGTCACCATATGTGTGTGAATAATCAAGTCGTCTCACAATCCACATAGTATAAAAGACTAGCACTTGAAATAGACGATGCCAGGAATATCATCCATCACGCCCAAAGACTCATCCATAAGCAATGCTATGCTGAATAAGCATATCTGATCTTGTGTAGAATGTACATTCATATTAGGCCTACCCACGGACCTCGAAGTCGATTTTGATCATCCCCAAATAGGTCTATAGCCTCCCAAAGATCCATAATGACCCTATCCATGAAACATATGATTGACCGTCAAATCTGAAACAAACTTCCATAGTCCACAACCAAAGGAGTAGAACATTTCTCAAACATAAACTCTCCAACCAGCGATAGTACCAGAATCTTCATACCTGATTTAAATCTCTAACACTTAAATGACAAACATATCACACTTATATGATCATCCCATGGGATATGCTCCCACAACCTTCACACCGGGTAGTAAAACCTGCACATCCATGGCTACCAACCATATTATTTCTGTAATGCAAATCATGAACCCACAATTCAATACACAATGCCTCTTCCACAAAACACTATTCTCAAGCGTCACTAAAATAGCACCAGCACACTAAAAGTCTACTATGCCATTTCTTTGAACTCGTGACATCCTTGACTAAACTAAATCACAACCTTGACCTTTCAATCCCAATTCCATATCGCTCACTACATATATCATGTTGTTACACGAGAGTATAAGAATTATATCATAACTCATGAACCACCAGTAGAATAAACACTTAATCGGCTATAAACCTTTACTTAACTCATTTCAGAAGAGCAATTGCATCACACAACCAAATTCCCATAACCACAGAATACACCAACCTCAAGCCATGGTCTAAACTGCCATAACTCTTTCAGGATCCATTTACACATAACAAAACCAACAGAATCAAATACCTCCAAATTAATCAAATTACGGTGGTTGTCAAGCTCGTACTTACAGCCACAAAATCACCTATATAGCTTTACCACGCCGAAGGAACCGATCATTTTCTCAACTATGTTGATTCAAACCACTACTAACTGACTCAACTTCTTCCGATCTACTTTTGGTTTGCCTTAAAAATAATAGCTCTATGCAAGCATATAACGGACCTCAAACAACACTCATCCTGAGTGACCCAAATCACGAGACCACATTGTCTCAATGCCCATAAGCCATTTTATACCCTCATCATGCACTCAATAGTATCTCTAATTGATACACCTATTCTGAAAGATCTTCTGCGAATCCGAAGTTGTTTCCTTATATGTTTCTAACACTGCACCGCAGAACCCAGTCCTAACATAGAAACACTCCAATTCCCTTTTATAATCCGCTGCCAAACTCAATCCTTAACCACACTACGAATCCAAAAATCCTTAAGCACCGCACTTTTTTATTCTTGAACCCACTAGAACCATTGTTGAGATTCACCCACTCTGACTTGGTCCCGAGTATATAACCAAACACTAGTGCTCTATTAGCACATGAACACTTCCAAGTAAGAAACCACATGAATCCTTTACCTTGCACGTCACATCCACAAGAAGTATAAAATCTTAGTCATCCCAAAATTTGTACATGAATCTATAAGGCGAACTGTAGCACATATTCATCAAATTTCTTGCCCGAATTACTCTTGATGTTTTCTTCCCTTAGTCATAACTAATCTATCAACGTACCGGTAACCAGAAACTGCATAGGCACATAACCACGTGACCTAATCATAGACAGTAGGCTCCCCCACGTAGCTTTAATCCACAATCCCATAAATTCAGAACCCACAATAACTCCCCCTTCTCAATTACCATGATCTCGCACTGCTACTCCGCCAAATTTCTCACAAGTTCTTGTTAAATCTTTCATAACATATCCCGAATTAACATCCCCAACGCACACTCGACCTCCTGACAGTCGCACCATATTCTTCAAGCGATCCAAGCCCACATCGTAGTACATACCTCATATTGGATAGAAAGTAGAACTCTTCATAAGAACTTTATCAGAAACCATGCAACCCCTAACCTGCTCACAGGAGATAGCCCACCTATGTAATTCCATATCGACATCTTCCGATAACATTGTCGTAGTTACATCTACTATGAAATTAGTTAATTCTAGTAGGTCCACACTCACCTGCTAACCGTAAGAATTCGTTCATTCTATTAACATTAACTGAAGGCCCAATAATATGTTTAAACTCGAAGCCATATTGCATCCCAAAACGATAATCAAATATTTGCATCCCCCTGCATTCCAAGCAAACTCCTTTATGTTATATTCAAACTTCTTAAGTATAGAAGCCACCATCTCAAACAGAATACATGGACTTAGTCTTCTGCCCACCATGTTTACTTCTCATCCTTTGCTGCTAAAAATGTTACCTCAAATCATAATCTATCTCTGCATCACCCGAACTGATAAATTCCCACCAACTTTACGCCTCTATAAAGATCATCTCTCTCGAGCCATCAACATTAGAAACACCAATTTGACCCTGAAGCTGCCACACACCGCCATATATGATAACCCCTGCTTAGGCACCATTCCACAACATCCTGCCCTGAAGACAAATCAAAGGAGACCATAACATCGATGAGCCTTAATGCGTTATAACAAGGACAGCGACACCATATCACAAATGAGAATGCCACCAAGTTTGACAATATCAAGTCTAGGTACTCCGTCAACTAAGGCCTGATCATTCATAGTCCAATTGTCTTTCCTCCGCTGGAATTAAATGTCGAACATCTAAATCATGAACCGAAAAATCCTCCTTTCGAGTCATTCACTGCCGTGACACATAAATAAGCACCCTACCATTTATACCAACACTGCATGATAATAACGCATGGACCTCATAATACACTGTGCATAGACTCGAAACCGTAGGCAACACTAGCAATTGGCTACTGAACACCCTTCCACAAGGCGACGATAATAGCCTGCCCGAATACGCAGGGAGAAACATCCTACACCACATCTGTAGTTGATGTTGAGCATATTTCGATATGTGTTGATGTTACTTTACCCATGTTTTAACCGCTTTTTGATGCTATTTGATCCTTAAAATGCCCAACATGGTTTAATTATTGGTTTTATGACTAATTTAGTTGTGTGTAATGAATTAGGGTGTTTGGAGTGCAAAAATATGAAGAAAAGGTGCTCTAGCTAGAGGAAGAGGGGTTGGATGCGTCGCATCCAATCTAGAAAAAATTAGATTTCGTGCACCCTTAGCAGTGAAGTCGGCCCATAGCATCCGCCTTAGCATCCGCACCTGGGCAAAGCTGAGAAGTGGAGGACGAGGTGGATGCGAAGCATCCACC
>AWOL01S0014909.1:159750-170348 GCA_000715115.1 Nicotiana otophora | reverse complement strand
ATATATATATATATATATATATATATATATATATATATATATATATATATATTAAATGTATAAAAGTTATATTAGATATTAAATATTAAATATTAAAATTTAGTATGTTAAATAAAATTTAGGTCACAATTCTATAATAATTTTTTTTAACATCCTTTTGTCTTTAATATCTATTTAATTTTATTTTTTTAAATTTGTTGGGCCCCCTTCGCCCGCGGGCCGGGACCGTTTAGCCCGGGACCAAACGGTCCCGGTCCCTACAAATAGACCGTTTAGCCCTGGACCGTTTGAGCCGTTTAATTTGGGATCGGCCCGGGACCGGGACCTTTGGACCGGCCCACTTGGCCCGTTTATGTCCGGGACCAGCCCACTTGCCACCTTTAGGGCCGGGTCATAGGAGTGGGTCGCGACAGGGTTTATTAAAGGGTCGTCTAGTTTGGGCTGGTGAAGGGTGAACTGCGATGGGCCAAATGTTTTGGGGCAGATTTTGGTCTGAAATTAGCCTTGTATTGAGCTATAAATTTAAATATATGAAATTTGTTTAAAAAAGTAATTTATAAATAATAAAAATATTACTTATGCAGTAAAATGATTGAAAATAATAGCTTAATATTATAAAAATATAAAAAATACTATTTTAGTATAAACAATGTAAATAATGTAATTATGTATAAAATATAGGCTATTATTACAAAATTATATAAATAGCTCAAAAATACAAATGTAATTATATGAAATGAAGAAAAATATTATAAAACATATATGTGGGTGTAAATAATAAATGTAAAAAATTAAGTCATCACAAAATAAATTGAAAGGATAATTAAATAAATATTTGAACAATTTAAATGCAAGAAAATCAATTTTAAAGCTTTAAAAATTATGGAAAATTATAGAAAATACTTATATGACTCTCGTAAATTGGGTGATGATACAAAATGATATTTTGAAAGTATATATAATATTTCAAAATATATGAGGGCAAAATTGGGTATCAACAATAGGGCCTCATAAGGAGCCATCTGAATACTCGATTGGTAGTTGTTGTTGTACGCAAACTCCGCAAGCGGCAAGAATTGTTCCCAAGAACCCCCGAAATCCATAACATAGGCACGAAGCATATTCTCCAATATGTGAATGGTGCGCTCGGACTGTCCGTCCATCTAGGAGTGAAATATTGTACTCAACTCAACCAGTGTGTCTAACTCACGTTATACAGCTCTCTAAAAATGTGATGTGAACTGCGTACCCGGTCAAAGATGATGGATACTGGCATGCCATGAAGTTGGACAATTTCGCGGATATAGATTTGAGCCAACTGCTATTAAGAATAGTCACTACCGGAATGAAATGAGCCGTCTTAGTCAGCCTATCCATAATCACCCATACCGCGTCAAATTTCTTCTGAGTCCGTGGGAGCCCAACATCGAAGTCCATGGTAACACGCTCCCATTTCCACTCGGAAATCTCATGTCTCTGAAGTAAACCGCCCGGTTGCTGATGCTCATACTTCACGTGCTGACAATTTAGGCACTGAGCTACATACTCCACTATGTCTTTCTTCATTATCCTCCACCACTAGTGCTACCTCATATCGTGATACATCTTAGCGGCACCCGCATGAATGGAGTACCGCGAATTGTGGGCCTCCTAAAGAATCAACTCACGCAACCCATCCACATTGGGCACACATAATCGGCCGTGCATCCGCAACATACCGTCATCTCCATAGAAACCTCCTTGGCATCGTCGTGTTGTACCATGTCTTTAAGGACAAGCAAATGTGGGTCATCATACTGACGCTCTCTGATGCGATCATATAAAGAAGACCGAGAAACCACACAAGCAAGAACTCGACTGGGCTCCGAAACATCCAATCTAACAAATTGGTTGGCCAAGTCCTGAACATCCATGGCTAGTGACCTCTCTGTTGCCAGTAGATATGCTAAACTGCCGAAGCTTTCTGCCTTTCGACTCAAGGCATCAACCACCATATTGGCCTTCCTGAGATGATAGAATAGTGATATCATAGTCTTTAAGCAACCCTAACCATCTCCGATGTTGAAAGTTAAGATCTTTTTGTTTGAACAGATGTTGTAGACTCTGGTGGTTGTTAAAGACCTCACAAGGGACACCGTACAAATAGTGCCGCCAGATCTTTAATGCATGAACAATGGCTGCCAATTCCAAGTCGTGGACCGGATAATCCTTCTCATGGGTCTTCAACTGCCGAGACGCGTAGGTAATCACCCTACCATCTTGTATCAATATTGCACCAAGGCTAACACGTAACGCATCACAATACACAATATAAGACCCTGAACCCGTAGGCAACACTAACACTAGAGTTGTAGTCAAAGCAGTCTTGAGCTTTTGGAAGCTTGCATCACACTCCTCGAACCATCTGAAAGGAGCACCCTTCTGGGTCAATATGATCATAGGTGCATCAATAGATGAGAAACTCTCTACGAAACGACAATAGTACCCGGCCAAACCAAAGAAACTCCAAATTTTAGTAGTTGAATATGGTATGGGCCAACTCTAAACTGCTTCAATCTTCTTCGGGTCTACCTTGATCCCCTAACTTGACACCACATGACCCAAAAATGCCACTGAATCAAGCCAGAATTCACACTTTGAGAATTTCGCATACAACTTCTTCTCTCTCATAGTCTGAGGCACGAGCCTCAGGTGTTGCTCATGATCTTCCCGACTATGGGAGTACACCAAGATGTCGTTAATGAACACAATGACGAATGAATCGAGATATGACTGGAATACACTGTTTATCAGGAACATAAATATTGTTGGGGCATTGGTCAACCCAAATGACATCACAAGGAACTCTTAGTGACCATACCGAGTCCTAAAGGGAGTTTTCTAAATAACCGGATCCCGAATCTTTAGCTGATGATAACCTGACCGCAAATCAATCTTTGAGAACACTTTGGCACCCTGTAGCTGATCAAATAAGTCATCAATGTGTGGCGATAGATACTTGTTCTTCATTGTAACCTTTTTCAAATGCCTATAATCAATACACATACGCATAGAACCATCATTATTCTTCACAAACAAGACCGTAGCACCCCCAAAGCGATACATAAGACCTAATGAAACCCTTATCAAGCAATTCTTACAACTGCTCATTTAACTTTTTCAGCTCCGTTGGGACCATACAATATGGTGGAATAAAAATGGGTTGAGTTCCCAACAACAAGTCAATACCAAAATCGATATCCTTATCGGGCGACATGCCCGAAAACTCCACTGAAAATACATCTAGGAAGTCTCTCACTATTAGAACTGACTCAACGGTAGGAGAATCAGCAATGAGATATCTCACAAAGGCTAGATAAACATCACACCCCTTCTCAACCATACGTTGAGCCTTTAGATATGACACAACCCTGCTAGGAACAAAATCCAATGTACCCCTCCACTCTAACCGTGGCAAACCTGGCATAGCCAATGTCACAGTATTAGCGTGACAATCCATAATAGCATGATATAGCGACAACAAGTCCATGCCTAAGATAACATCAAAGTCTACCATACTAAGTAGCAATAGGATCAACTCTGGTCTCAAAACCACCAATAATAACTAAACACGACTGATACACACAGTTCACAATAATAGAATCTCCCACATGCATGGACACATAAAAAGGAGAACTCAAAGAATCACAAGATACATCCAAATACAGAGTAAAGTAAGATGATACATATGAATAAGTGGATCCCGAATCAAATAAGACTGATGTATCTCTATGGAAAATCAGAACCATACATATAATGACTGCGTCTGAAGAGACTGCATCCGTCCTACTCTAAAAAGCATAGAATCTGGCATGGCCTCCCCCTCTAAGGCGATCTCTACCCGCTCGTCCCCCACTCCTAGCTGGCTGTGCGGGTGGAGCGACAACTGGGGCAGCAATCATGGCATGTGAAGTCTATGGATCTGACTGAATCCGTAGAGCCTGAGTAGTTTGTGGAGGTGCACCCCTCCCGAGTCTGGGAAGTCTCTAACCATATGACGGGTATCACAATACTCAAAGCAAGCTCTTAATAGAGGTGGTTGCTGGGACTGGCTCGGGTCTGGCCGGCTGGACCGACCGCTAAAGGCACCCCGTGCAGGAGGTGCACTAGAAAGTGGCTAAGCAAAGTGTGCAACCTGAGATCTCGGAATAACCAGAGTACCACTAGAAGCTGGAAGTGCTGAGTGAACTGGGTGGCTCACGTAGCATCTACAATGACAGGTTGTAGCTGCGGTGTGTCCACCACTAAATCCTCCAGTACCTCAAGGCCTTTTGGCCTCCTTATCCTTACTCTCTCGGCCCCGCATACCCTCCAACCTCCCTATTATCTCTACCACCTGCTGATATGGGGTATCTGTCTCTAACTCTCAAGTCATGCTAAATCTAATACCAAATATGAGCCACTCAATGAATTGACGGACTCACTCTCTGACTGTATAAGCCAAGGCAGGTGCATGTCTGGTCAAATCACTGAATCAGACAGCATACTCTGACACTATCATAGTACCCTGGTGTAGCTTCTCAAACTCCGTACGCCAAGCATCCTGAGGGGTCTGAGGAACTCTCCTCTCAAGAACAACTCTAAAAACTGAGTCCATGTAAGTGAAGCTGCATCGGCTGGGCTACCCTCCTTGTATACACGCCACCACTGATATGCTGCTCCCGGCAGTTGGAAAGTGGCGAAAGCAACCCCGCTCGTCTCCACAATACCCATGGTGCGGAGAATATGGTGGCACTCTTCTAGAAAACCATGTGCATCCTCTGTAGCCAAACCAGTGTAAGTAGGATGGTGATACTTCTTGAACTTCTCAAGTCTAAGCTCCTCTACCTCAGATGTTGTTGCCCTAACCGCAGGTTGAACCAGAATAACAGGTTGTACCGGTATACCCTCTAGGACCTGATCAACATAGACTCGTTGCTCTAGAGTACGGGTCGTAGGATTTTGAGCTCCTCCCCCAGCGTGAGATGTGGCTGGTGCAGGTGAAATCAACCCCGCCTAGGCTAGAGTACCAAATATGCTCAAGAACAGTGCGAGAGTCTCCTGAAGTGCAGGGGTGGCAACATGCACCTCGGGTGCCTGCCTCCCAACTGGAGATACTGGCGACTCTACTGGTGAATGAAAATATAACATGAAGTAAATATAAGGGAAGGTGACTCTGAGGCCTGACACCGAGCAGGTATATCTTGAAGTCTCCGAAAAGCAGCTAACAGTTGATCACTAATGTCCAGCACGAGCAGACGTACCTGGATCTACATAAAGAGATATGCAGAAGCGTAGTATGAGTACACCACAACGGTACTAGTAAGTATCAAGCCTAACCTCGGTAGAGTAGTGACGAGGCGAGACCAAGACAACTTCTAGGATATAAAAATAGAATAAAAACGTAATAACAAGAAGTACCGGAAAGCGGAGCAATAAGTAATATGAAGCAAGTTAATAGCATAGACTAATGAAAGGATTGTGAGCATAGAGATAACATAAGAGAAGCAATTGAAAAGAACCACAATGTTCATATACAGATAATAACTGATGGAACAAGGAAGAACAAAACAACAAGAAGTGTTCCCACTAATGAACTCTTTGCAATATGAGATAAACAACAAGAATAACAACGAGGTACCGCCTCATGCACAATAAGAATCACAACCGAGGTACCTCCTCGTATATAACAAGAATCATGACCGAGGTACCGTCTCGTATCCGCATTTCTCAATTTCAATCACAATCTTTTCTTATACCGCCGCGTGATCCTTGCGTTTAAATACTTTTGAAAGTATTTTTTCCAAAATAGCTACATGCACTTTAGCCCAGCTTATGATGCCGTGTGGCTCCACGTAATTCTTTTACAAGCAACACCCACATAAGTCCCACTTTATGCCGCCGCATGCACATTAACCCCTATCCTTATACTGCCGCATGCGCGTCAATATCACCTCATAATAATAACTCGCACCACAAGTGCCCAAATGTCACAACTTTCCAAAACTCAATAATATCAATATTTTCATAACAATAGCCCATGGCTCCGCCACAACGTATACAAGAATATCAACAATAACAATGAATGTAAATTCTCAACAAGAAAGATGTCTCAATAATTAACATTTCGCCTCAACGTGATAACGACTTTCACAACTTCAACACCAATAACTCAACAATGAGAAAGATAATGTGTAACCACGATTAGGGGTGTACATAGGCCGGGTTGGTTCGGATTTTACAATTATCAAACCAAACCAATTGTGCCGAGTTATTAAAACTAAAGACCAAACCAATTGTGTCGGGTTATTAAAACTAAAGACCAAACCAAACCAATAAACTCGGATTTTTTAATCTCGGTATTTTTCGAGTTTTCGGGTTATTCGGGGTTTTTTCTCCGATAAAATCGCCGTAGCACAAAACATATAACTTGTGCTCCAAATATTTCTATAATCTTAGTAAGATACAACTATATAGGGTATTTTCCAAGAAAATAATACAAAATATGAGATGTGTCATGGCAATATCCTCAAATAT
This sequence comes from Nicotiana otophora, assembly GCA_000715115.1. Taxonomy (NCBI): domain Eukaryota; kingdom Viridiplantae; phylum Streptophyta; class Magnoliopsida; order Solanales; family Solanaceae; genus Nicotiana; species Nicotiana otophora. The sequence goes on along the minus strand of AWOL01S0014909.1, from coordinate 163,793 downwards.
TCAACAATAAATACAATAAAATCACGTAATATAAATATTACTAATTAAAAATCCATAATAAAAATAAACATAATCTAAAAGTACTAAGTCATGCTAAAATAAGTAAACTAATAAGGTAGTATAAATTACATGACTAAACGCTAAAGAAAAATAAAAATAGGTTATGCATTTTTATCTAAATCATTGCAAAACAAAAAATAGATATTCAATACATTGTCATTCCTGGTATTAAATTGAATGTTTTTTGTTAGCATTAGTATTGTTTTAATTTTGGTTTGCGCTTTTGTTAGTATTATTTGAGTTACTAATATTAATGACTATAAAACTTATTGGAACATTCAAAAGTTCTAAGTCCAACCATGAAATAATACCTTAAAAGATAAAATTATGAAAACGTTTAAGAAATATTTATAAATTACATCACAATAAATATATTTATATATTAAATATATCTAAAATTTCTATATATGTATTTGTCGGGTTGGTTTGGTTTCGGTTTGACTTTCTTTAGTTAAAACCAAACCAAACAAATTAAGGTCGGGTTTTTTTTCCAACACCAAACCAATTCAAACCGAACCATAGTCGGTTTATTTCTCGTTTTGACTCGGATTATCGGATTGGTGCGGGTTGTCGGTATCCTTTGTACACCCCTAACCACGATACTAAATAAGAGCAACTCACAATAAAAGGGATAAAATATACCGATGACTTCAAATAAGGATAATCAACTATGAAAGAGATAACATGTAACAATGACTTCAAGTAATGATAATGAACAAGGGATAACATGTAACAATAACCTTAATTAATGTTAAATCAATAATGAAAGAGGTAACATGTGACAATGACTTCAGTAATGATAATCAACAATGAAAGAGATAACATGTAACAATAACTTCAATTAATGATAAATCAACAATAAAAGAGATACCATATGAAAATGAGAGAGGCAACAAGTTCAACTAAAGCATAAGAGCAAAATATCAGGTAAGATGTGAACAAGTATTAACAAAGTCATTTAAGGCATGTGAAGATAGACTAACACAAATAATAGTAGATTGACTATGAGCATTTAGAGCATGATATGACAATTCAATTAAAGCATGAAAGAGTCGAAGTAGCCTAAACCAATCAAATACCACGTATAACCCGTGTACCCACTCGTCACCTTGCGTACACGGATTTCACATAGTACAAATGACACAATCAGTCCCAAATACTAAGGGGTATTTCTCCCACACAAAGTTAGGCAAGATACTTACCTCAACTAGGCCTATTCAATTCTCGAAAATAGTTTTTCCCTAAATTTCGCCTCCACACGGCTCAAATCTAACCAAAATCAACTTAATATCATCAAACAATACAAGAAAAATTAAATTACAATAGATAAAGTTATGATCTTTACACATTTTCTAAAAAGTCAACAAAATTCAATCTAGGACCCGTCCGGTCAAAACTCTGGTCCAATGGTATATTTCGACTACCCATGACCCTACTAGTTCATATATGTGATAGGTTTAAAAATTCGAGTGAAAATCGACTCTCAAAACTCAAATTCTTATTTTTTTTAAAACTTGATAAAGTTTCAAAAAATTTCACTTTGATTCACATGATTTTGATATTAAAATCTAAGATATATTGATGAAATATAGTTGGAAATAGATTAGAATCACTTACTTAAGGTTTGTAGATGAAAAACCTCTCTCCAAATCGCCTCCTACCGAGTTTAGGGTTCTAAAATGAGAGAATATGTGAAAAAATCCCATTTCCCAGCCCTTTGTACCAACTTGAGTTGTCGCATTTGTGACACAAGGATCATATTTGCAAACCCTCGCATTTGCGGACCAGGGATCGCATTTGCGAACCCTGACAACCTCACTGATTATCACAATTGCTACATAGGCAATGCAATTGCGAAGCTGGACATCCCGCAAAAGCGAACAAATGTTCGCAAATACAAACCAAGTTAAAAACTTGTCGACTTCGCAAATACGAAGGGGAATTTGCAATTGCGACATCTGAGCCCCCACTGTCATCTTCGCAATTGCGAGGTTGGTGCTCGCAATTGCGATAACTAAGGACCAACAACACCAACAATTCATTTTCAGTTCAAAACCTTCCAAAACATCCGAAACTCACCTGAGCCCTCGGGCTTTAAACCAAATATCCACACAAGTCTAAAAATATCATACGAACTCGCTCGTGCGATTAAAACACAAAAATAACATCTAAAACTATGAATCGCACACTAAAACATATGAATTTTAAAGTTGAAGAATCTCTAGAATTGCAACTAAATATTTGAATCCGGTCAAATCAACTCCAAATGATACCAAATTTTGCAGACAAGTTGTAAATATCATAACGGACCTATTCCAAGTCCCAAAAATAAATTTCGAGCTCGATAGCTAAAAATCAACCTATAGTCAAAATTTTCAAACTTCAAATTGTCAAATTTCGGCAAAACAACATAATCAATCTACGAACTTCTAAATTTAATTTCGGGTATACGTCCAAGTCCAAAATCATGATACGAAGCTATCAGAGCCATCAAAATACCATTCGGGATCGTTTTTACAAAAGTCAAAGTTTGATTAATATTTTTAATTTAAGCTTCTAAGTCAAGAATCAAAGGGTTCGAATCAACCCGAAAGCTTCTCAAAACGAAACTAACCAACCCCGCAAGTCATAAAATTATAAATACACATGTGTGAAGCTTCAAAAGGGATAACACGACACAACTACACAAAACGACCGAGCGGGTCATTACATGAATAGTATTAGAATTGATGGACAATAGTTTTGTAATATTATTGCAAATAGTACACTATACCAATACTGCACTTTTTCATCAGAATTTATATTGTCTATGCTATGTTATTAGTTACTGGGAAGCGTATCATGCTAACAGAAAGAATAAATAATTAAGGGAAAAATAATAAATTTCACAAGACAAGATTTACGTAATTCGATAGTTTATCTATTTCATGGTCACACAGAGAATAACTTTATTGATACTCAAAGAGAAAGAAGAATATGATAGATAATTTACAAATGAAGAGCATATGCCTTTTTACAGGCAGAAGATTTACTAAAAAGTTTCAGCAGAGATGTGAATACGTGTCATTATGACATCACAATTCGTTGGCCGATTTCTTTCTTTTACATTTTGCCTCCCATCAATTTCGACATTTTCTTTCTTTTCATTCTTTTTTTTCCATCTTTTTCTTTTTGTCTTTTATATTTGTTCACATATGAGTTTGTTCCCATCAATATAAGGGACACATTTATCGTCCTCACATTTGTGTACCCTGTAAATAACATAATTTTAAAACTCAAAAACTATTAGTAAACGAAAATCTCAAACTACCCTTGTGAATATGATGAAGAGACGCGTATTAATAATAGTAATATAGATTTTAAAGATTTTAAGTTTGATTATCCTTCCAAAGTGTATGGTATCAGAGCCCTTCCAAAAGTATCTTTGTATAAATAACTTTTATTTTATTTTTAAAATTTTAAATGATTACTCTAAAAATGCTAAAAAAGAAAAATTAATTGTTTGATTATACATCTAACTTTTTAATTTTTTTGGACTAAGGGCATATTACTTTTATCATAAAATTTATTGGAATTACAAGTTACTTAACTTCTTTTTACTATTTTATGTAAAAAAGATTGTGTTAAGTTGTTTCTCTTGTTTTATTTGATACTTTTATTGAACTAATTTAGTTAATCATATTACTGCATTCTAAAAGTAAATCTTATACTATTATAATTTATAAAATCATGTGAAAAATAAAGATAAATAACTCTCTTAATTAGCTAAATAAACCATTATGCCTTCTAATTTTATACACTTTATGTGTAAAATTAAGATAAAAATATATAATGTTATTAATTAACTATTATTAAGTGAATAAAATAGTGTAAACTACAAATATCGTGAGGAAGACGTTCCAATTGGTTAAAGATGGGTAAAAGATTGTGACATACACAACAATATTTGCATATCTTATTCAACTTTTCATAGGTTACTTTGG